>JBAMYA010042859.1:0-13959 GCA_037176975.1 Arrhamphus sclerolepis
CTCAGTTATTCCACCTTAAAGCAGCTGCTCTCCACCTCAGTTATTCCACCTTAAAGCAGCTGCTCTCCACCTCAGTATCATCTCTGAACTCTCACAGGCCAGATAAGATGAGGTGGTTGGAGAGTATGAAGGTTTTGTGTTTGCTGATGGAGAACATCTGAACCAGCGTTTACTCCACCAGACCTTCAGGACAGGCTTCAGTGCTGCCGTTGGATCGAGTCCTTACTGACAGTTGTTGTTGGTCGTTCAAGCTCACAGTCACAATGAAACATATTTCTAAATATTTTCTCTGGTTATGAAACCTTCTGGACGTTCTCTGCTCAGGTCCAGATCACCTTTTCCTCTCCCTCAGGTATTATCTGTCTCAGTCATAACATCATTGTCAGCCAGCAGCAAACACATGCAGCTCCAACCATAACACCATTGTGGTGGACCGACTCTCTTTTTTCTTCCAAAAATATCCTTTGCTGACGCTTATCATCAAATGAAGGCTTAATGAGGTGTTTTGTTTGGTTCCACTTTGGTTGAACGGTCAGTGAGGAGCGATATTCGAGGTCTCTCCAGGACCGTCAGCAGAATATGATTAACAGTGTTGTCGTGTTTGTGTGGAAATATGTGGATGCAATGACGTAGAAAGGTCTTTTTAGCAGTCTGCTTCAGTCACTGTCTTGATTAGGTTTAAATATTTCCAACAGGACTGCTCTGTCACAGTCATAGAAAAATATCCCCCCAGTATGATGCTGCCATCACCGTGCTTTAGAGTGGGGATGGTGTGAATGAGATGATGCTGAAGGCCTGGTCAAACTTCTATCACACGTGTTGAACTTCATTTTATCTGGCCTGCAGGAGCTCAAACACATTTATATTTTTATTTCAAAAGGTAATCTAATTATAGAAATGTTTACAATTTTACGACATGTACTTTTATGTCAAAATGTTGCAAAAAGTTAATATCTCCCAACAAAGAAAAATACAATTTTCAGTTAAAAAGTCAAAATTTTCTGACATTTGTGACTGTATGAGAAAAAAAATCTGTTATTAAAAAAAGTCTTTATGTTGCAAAAGTTTCAGTTTTACAACTTAAAAAAAACAAACAAATTCAGCATTTTTTTTTTCAATTTATCATTTTACAAGAAAACAAATTGTAATTTTTAGTTAAAAAAAACAATGTCAATTGTTATTTTTATGAAGTTTGAGATTTTTATGACAAAAAAAGTGATTTAGGATTTTGTGAAATTCACCATGTAGTTTGTTGTAAAAAAATAATGTGTGATTTTACAAGAAAATAATTTATGATTTTAGTGCAAAAGCCTCAATTTTATGATAAAAGTAGCAAATTTTGTGAAATTTGGGATTTTAATGACAAAATTCACTTTTTTTAACAAACAAGTGCAGGAACTAGTTGAAAAAAGCAAGGAATAACAGGCCCTTTAACGGTAACCATGGCGATGATTTGGCGCAGGATGAAACAGTCTGATCCAGCATGTCCAGTTAATTCATTCTGGCAGAACGACTTCAGCAGCATCTCAAGGACCGCTGATAGCAGTTAGGACATGCCAGTGTCATCACAAGTTCGCTCTTTTATCTTTCATGAATTGACAAAAAAACGAAACGGCAGAAAAAGCTGAGATTTTTTCATGTTTTTCTCTCCTTGACAAATTACAAGCAGACAGATGAGGAGCTGACGAACAGCTTCAGGTCACCCAGATCAACTGCAGAGATGAATAATGTTCCCATGATTGCACAAGGTTTGTCTTGAAATGTGAGTTAAAGCAGCAATGCCACAACATTTTTTATTCTTTTATTTATTTATTTTTCAGCCCACTCAAGTGAAAAATGTCAGCTTAAAGGAACCCCGAGGCTTAAAGTCAGCAGACTGAAACTTGCAGGCTGTTGCTGCTGCGAAGTGAAATACTTAGAGTGAACAGAAGAGCAGAAGCTTCCAGAAACCCAAACACTTCACTGCTTCTGCTGCCTCCCATTGAAATGTCTCGCTTTATCTCTTTTTCTGTCCACGCGCTTCCCCTTAAAAGCATGGACAAAAAAACAATGGTAAAACCTGCACAAACACCAACACTGGACGTGAGCAGGAGCTGAATAGTTTATGTGTTGGACTTTTAGATTTATTTTATTCTAAATTGTGTTTCTCATGCTCTTCTTCTTTTTTTCCTGTAAAAAGCTGATGCCATGTTTCATTGCTTCAGTTACTTTGGTTAGTGTGACTTTAATATCACTAAACGGACTGTACGAGCAGCTAAATAGTTCTCAGCTACACGTTTGCTCGTTGGCCACGCTAGGAAGACCAAAGACTTTGTTTTAACTGTTACTTGAAGCTTCATTTAAACTCTGAAAGTTAGTCAGTTCAATCTCGATCTGTTGGTTCACGTTGCTCGACGCTGTTCTGCAACTTATCAAGAGGAGATTGAACGACTTTGATTTAATTTGTATCTCCTTTCCAATTAGTTCAATTTGGCCTTTTTCTCCTCAGTGTGGAAATCCCATCAACTACTTAACTTTAACTTTACTGGATTTTAGTGCCTGGAGCGGTCCCTGGACTAATAAAGGCCTTATATAAGCATAAACGGTTACAGTTGAAATAGTTTTTGGTCTCCAGACAACATGAAATTCATCTGAAATAGTCACAAAACAAATAAACGGCCGCTAACGTGAGTGCGGTATTCTCAAGCCAAAGCCTTCATTCCAGCTCCTGGGTGGAAGCCAGACTCCATCATGTTTGTTATTATGACAGTAAGCATACAGTGATTTCAGTTTGCACGCAATTGCAACCTGTGAGAAACATAAATCTGGAGATGTTCAGGTCAAACGTGCTGCATCCGCTTGTTTTAACGACAGAATCCCAAAGACACGAGAACAGAAGCGTCTGTTGTAGAATAAGTTGGCAGAAGTGGGTTTTTTGGAGCTTCTAATCTGCAGTCTGATCCCTCACATGCTGGAACTGGAGCCAAAAGTTCACTGATGAAAGAGGCTTTTTGCTGATTAGTTCTTTCATAAAACGGAAAAGCTGCAAAGATGACAGACTTTAGACTGTTCATGCTTTCAGTTATTTTATAAGAGAGAGCTCTGCAGATGCATCAGAGGATCACACGTGTGGACAAAAGCTATTAAAAGGAATGAAAGTCAAACTGAAAACGCTACATGGACACGCTTTCATGACTGCGTCCTGCTCTGCAGTTGTTTACGTGATCTGAGATCAGCAGGTCCAGTCCTGCTGGTGCCTGCCCACCAGGACACATTGTTCCACATGATTGTGTGACAATGGTTTTATTAAGGAACCGGGGGGGGGGGTTTAATTGTGACATTTCAACAGCATGAATATGTCCGTCCGTCTGTCTTTCTTTATTATGATTGTTTTTCTTTTTGTTGGCACAGTTGAATTCAAATCAATCACTGAGTTGCAGGCTGAACACTCTGAGCTTTATTGTTTGCTGTTTATTGTGTTTTTGTTGCCTCACAATCAAGTTTTCTAAAGAAACTCCACCCAGAGTCCATTTCAGGAGGGGACTGAAAACTGAAGCGTGGCTGGAAAAGTTAAAGAGAACATGGATCCGTTCATCCATCCATCCATCCATCCATCCATCCATCCATATATCCATCCATCCATATATCCATCCATCCATCCATCCATATATCCATCCATCCATATATCCATCCATCCATATATCCATCCATCCATCCATCCATCCATCCATCCATCCATATATCCATCCATCCATATATCCATCCATCCATATATCCATCCATATATCCATCCATCCATATATCCATCCATCCATATATCCATCCATCCATATATCCATCCATCCATCCATCCATATATCCATCCATCCATCCATATATCCATCCATCCATATATCCATCCATCCATCCGTCCATATATCCATCCATCCATCCATATATCCATCCATCCATCCATATATCCATCCATCCATCCATCCATCCATATATCCATCCATCCATCCATATATCCATCCATCCATCCATCCATCCATCCATCCATCCATATATCCATCCATCCATCCATCCATATATCCATCCATCCATCCATCCATCCATCCATATATCCATCCATCCATCCATCCATATATCCATCCATCCATCCATATATCCATCCATCCATCCATCCATATATCCATCTATCCATCCATCCATATATCCATCCATCCATCCATTCATATATCCATCCATCCATATATCCATCCGTCCATCCATCCATCCATCCATTCATATATCCATCCATCCATCCATATATCCATCCATCCATCCATATATCCATCCATCCATCCATCCATATATCCATCCATCAATCCATCCATCCATCCATCCATATATCCGTCCATCCATCCGTCCATCCATCCATCCATCCATATATCCATCCATCCATCCATATATCCATCCATCCATATATCCATCCATCCATCCATCCATCCATCCATCCATATATCCATCCATCCATCCATCCATCCATCCATCTGTACCCACTTCATTCCTGTCCAGGGACTCGGGGATCCTCTGGGTCTCTCCCAGATCTCTTCTGGCCCTGAACTGGTCTCCAGAATCACCAACTCACCTTTCACGCATGTTTTTGGACTCAACCCACACAAGCATGGGGAGAACATGCAAACTCCACCAAAATGCGGTGAAACTTTGTGTCAGTGTTGTGTTAGTTCCAGTGAAGGAACTCTGAAGGCTTCAGCATATCAAGAGATTCTGGACGATTCCATGCTGCCAACTTTGTAGGAACAGTTTGGAGATGGTCCCTTTCTCCTCCAACATGAATGTCCACCAGTGCACAAGGCAGGTCCATGAAGACCTGGATGAGAGAGTCTGGTGTGGATGAACTGGACTGGTCTGCACAGAGTCCTGACCTCAACCTGATGGAACACCTTTGGGATGAATCAGAGTGGAGACTGAGAGCCAGACCTTCTGGTCCATCATCAGTGGGACCTCACAAATGCTCTTCTGGAACTAACAGTCAAAAATTCCCCAAAACACACTCCTGAACCTCGTGGAACATAATGCTGCTGAAGTAAGACACAATTTCTCTACAGAACTTTGTTTTTCTCTATGGAAAGGTTAGCACAGTTGGTTAGACACATAGAGCCTGTCTAGTTGTACTATTACTCTGAGCTGTCTAATAAATCACCAGGTGTGTATTTGTCCTTGTTTAGTAGGTCTGGATTATATGTTTGGATGGGTCTGTCAGGCTGTGCTTATTTGGTGCTTTGGTTTAAAAGTGAAAGCCACTTGTTTGTTATTTTAAACACAAATTATGTTCAGACAAGCTTAGCTGAGACTAGATGGAGAGATGGCCAAGTGTTTTGTTGATGGGTGTGCGTGGGTGTTTGCATTCACATTTTTTCACCTGAGGAGACAGAAAATGGAAGTTCACATTCTCACCTTGAAGAGCCTTGATCCATCTGAGCGTGTGGTGTGAAATGTGTCCCTGCAAGTCTGCTTCTATGGACAGACTCGTGTTTCAGATTGTAAAGGAGTTTTTTTTTAGCCGGTATTATTTATTATGATCACATTTTTATTTATGGTGATATTATTACACATGCATCCCATGATGACAAACTGATGGTAAAAATAAATCTTAAATCTTTCTTTAATCTTCCAAACATGAAAAGGGGCACACATTGGATCTCGAGGTGTCCCCTTAGGACTGTTAATGAGATCTGTGACACTTGTATATCTGACAAGCTGCCTGTTTTGGTCACCACAACCATGGTGAAATGCCTTAATTAACTGTTTATGGCTTAGAACCCCCAGACCCCCCACCAGTATGTCCCTCCACATTACAAATGCTTCCAACACCACTGGCTACAAGTGGTTACAAGGTTTTTTAGGTCAACAAAACATGAAAAGTTTCAGTCTGGCTTTAAATCTCGTCACTGCATTAAAATCATCTGATTTTAGCAGTTAACTGACGTTATTCTGCTGTTTTGGTTCTTTTGGCTTTAATGTTGACCATGAAATTCTCTTCTCGCATTCGGAAAACCAAGTGAGGATTAAAGGCGCAGCACGAAAGTGGTTCCAGTCTAACTGAACAGACGTGAGCTTTTCTGTTTGTCTGGGATCACTCCACTGGGATGGCTGCACTCACCAGTGGTGTTCCACTAGGTTCTCTTTTAGGCTCCACCCATTTTTCATCATATATGCTGCCCCTACGCTCCATTTTTAAGAATAATTTCTTGTTTCATTGCTATGTTAATGATACAAAATAGAGATAGTAACGCAGGCTTTTATAACAAACTTCACCTTGATAACTTTAAAGCTTTGCATCTGGGTGCAGAGGAGTGACCACATCCCCCCAGTGTTAAGATTTCTTCACTGGCCCCCAGTTCAATTTAGGGCTGATTTTTAAATGTTATTATTAGCCTTTGAAGCTCTGAATGGGCTGGCACTATCTTATGTGACCTAGCTGCTTCATTATCATGCTCCAGTGAGGGACTTAAGATCATCCACTCAACTGCTTGCTTTAAAAGGAGGTTGCTCCTGAACTATAGCACAACCCTCCATCACGAAGCAGGAGGGTAAGACCTGCACCCATTTTGGCACGTTTTAAATCATTTTTGAGGACACGTGTTTTCTACTTGGCTTTTGACTGGAGTTGAGTATTCTATATATCCAAACACTTTTAAAAAAATCAGTTTTGTTGATTTTATCTATTTCATTTATTGGGTTTTATTTCTTAGAATTGATTTAGAATGAATGTGTTGTCACGTATAATGTACTTCCTATGTTTTCTGCCTTTTGTTCTGTGAGGCACTTTGGTATAAATGTGCTATATAAATAAAACTGACTGGACTTGACTTGACTTGACTTCAGCGCTCTGTTGCTGCGGGGACGAGCGCGCTGAGGCGGCAGTGAAACTGAGGGCGTTGAACTGCAGGAGCTCCCAGACTGAAGTGTGCGCGACAGGAAGACCAGGACTGACTTCTGAAAACCGGACAAACCCACTTCCACGACTTTGACCCGGGAGAAAAAGACGCCTTGTCGCTCAGGTTTTCCTGCCTGCAGGAAGCGCGGATGGTTATGTAAGTAATGCACCGGGAAGGTTTTCTTTCTGCCCTTTCTGGATTTATTTCTGGCTTTTATCTGACTGATTAACAAATGAAGTCCAACTTTTTCACACGTTATTTATTCGTGACCCTGTGTGCGGATGTTTGCTGGTCTTTTGAGGGTTGTCTTGGCTTTATTCCATCTGGCACGTGTGAAGTGTGAAGGTCGCTCGACTTGGCCCATGTGCACGGTAACCGAGCTGGAAGTAGAAGCTGAACCTGGTCAGGTAAAAGCCTGACGTGACCAACTAGTTATGTTTATCACTGAAAACATGCTGTGGAGGTGTACAGTTTAGCTCCTACACACATCTTCACAGCATATTTCATAATTTTTTTTTGCTTAACAGAATTTAAAATAAATCATTTTTACTAGTGAATGCAAATGTAATTGTGCAACCTGCGGCTTAATTGTGTCTTATTTCATGTTTTTATGATCGAGTCCTAAAAATGACAGAGTCGACTGCTATGACAAGAGCTTTGTAGTTATTTTCAGAGCGACAGGAGTTTTTTTTTTTATTCCTTATTTCTTTATTTCTGGACGTGTCAGTCGCCGCTGCTTGCTGGTTTCCTGGTTCGGAGCAGTTCAGGTATTTGAACGACGGTCGGGCTGAACTTCAGCCAGGACACCCCTGTAGAGCTGAAAGTTATTAGCTGGGGTGTTTTGGCACGAAAGAACAGATATGTCTGCAGACAAAAGTGTGAGTTATTGGTTGACTTTCATGCAGCGGATTCCAGCGTAGAAAACGAGGCAGGGGGCGGAGAGAGAGAAGAGGTGATTCATGAGAATATGGAAATCACACCCGAGGTTGAAGTATTCAGCTCACCAGGAGACACGGGTGCAGGACTCCTGCTCCAAACACGAGCATGATTGATAAATAACACTTATTATGGTGAAAATAATATAAAAAGTTACACAACAGGATGTTTTTGATGTTGATGGCATTTTCCTCCATAAATCTGTAAAATGAAGCTCTTAAAAACACTAATGACCTAAAACTCTACAGACCAGGGCTTGTGCCTCAGATTGAGTCTCAGGTTAAGTCCACATGAGTGGCTGATGAACTGGGATGATGGATTGCAATACTGGTTTCTCCAGAAATGCATGCAGAGTCATTCATCATTGTGTGATGTAATGTTTCATCTGATCTCCTTATTGTCTCTTCAATCATTATTTCATATTATAACTATGTTAATGTAATTATGTTCTAAGCCGAATTGCTCTCCCAAAGAATTTGAAGTGTGTTAAACCACCTGAACACTGTTTCCTAGCTACTGTGGCTGGAATGTCTGATTTTGTGTGGGCAAAATTTAAATACATGAATCAGGTCCATCAGGTTTGCATATGTAGCTACAGTATATTTTTCTGCACAAACGTAAGCATTAACACCTCCTCAAAGCTCAGAGCAGACAGATCAGCTGAATAAAAGCAGCTCTTTTGCAAATGAAACTTTTTTGTAATTATTTATTGCCATTGAATAGGAGTACAGTTCTTTCAAGCTGATTTCTGCTTCTGCGTCAAAGCTATGCAGGGTCTGCGGTGTAGGCTATGGCTTAGGTGTGAACCCTAGAACCGCAAGACATGGGATTGGTAGATTTGTTCTTTGTTTTCAAAATTAATATCCTCCTATTTGCTCTGTTGCTTTGTCTGAGCGACACATAGGCAGTAAACAAAAAGAAACTTGGCACTGCAAGCTACAGTGCTGCAGAAAAATAACTCACACTACTGCCTAGTGGTTGGTGGTGGAATTACAGAGCTGTGAAAACATGCAAAAGCATAAATCAGGCTTAAGTCACCACATAATTTGAGTCAGATTCTTTAAGATTCAGAGCAAAATGCTGCTAGTCTAAACTCTCTGTGTGTTAAGAAAGCAGAGGTTAATGTTGTTTTATCTATTTTTAGATGACCTGGACTAAGAATTTATTGGATTAGTAAGGCACTAGAACATACATTGTTATTTACACTTTACAGTATATCAAAATATTTGTACGTTAGCTAGACATATGGCTTTCAGTTTCTGCATTTTTGTTTGTAAATAGTAAAATACATTTGTCAGCACGTTACTATTACTATTGCGTCGTGAAATCGTAAACTCTTTGCCAAACAGGCGTTCCATTGGCGGCTGTGAACGTCACACACACTCATGCTTCAGTTCTTTGTGGCTGCTGAAATGAAGAAATATCTGTATAATACCTGTAGTAATCTTCAGCTGAAGCTCCTGAAGCCCTTAGAATGGTTTTTGCACCATGGAAGTGTTGTAGTGTGTGAAGGTCAGATGCAGTACTTCTTACGTGACTTTAACCTAACTATATATTGGATCGGCTCTCTATTTTTTTCTGAAACACTGTAGGATCTAAAACTACCCAGACACTTTCCTCCAGTGGTGACAGGACCGGCTGTGTTTCCTGCTCAGTCTCTTTCTGCAGGGTGGCTTAGTGGTGTATCAGTTCCAATTGTTACGTGACTGTTCAGTTTCCCTGTTTGAATCTCCAACGTGGGGTTTCTGTATCAGTTAGGATGAGTGAAAATGTTATATTTCCTGCAGTCTGTGTGTGTTCATGTGTTACTCCTGCCTGCGATGGCATCCCTGTGTGCCCAGCACATCTCGCAGTGACAGCAGAGATGGCCTGCTACAACTCTGACATAGCTAATGCAGGTATAGAAAATGCTGCTCAATGTTCTAATGTAACATAACTTATGACGCTGAGGGCTAACTTTAACACCTGCTGGTTTGAACACTGTTGTCTGGACCAAACAGAACAAAAAGTTGCACAGAAATCCACCTTTCAAAGTTGTAAATTTCAATCTTAAAAGATAAGAATGGACTCAGATGTGAGAATTACTGTGCTGGATAAACATCAAATTTGTTAATGATTGATGATTGTTAATGTTTTCTGTGCCTGCCTCGTTACAGGAAACTGCAAATGTGGCATTATATTCATATAGAAACAACATTAAACTGTAAAATAGAGTGAGAGGTTGCTTCAGGTCTGGGATGCAAATGTCATGTGAAGATCTCAGTAGTTTACCATCTTTGTAGTTGTATATTTAATTCCTATTATTATAGGTATAGAATTATAACTCACATTGCCACCTGATATGGATTACTGATGCAGTACACATTTCCACAAATAAAAATTTAATTTACCCCACATTTTGGAACCCAGTGGAGTATAATAAGGTCAGGAACTGCTGTGCAGTAAAAAGTGGATTCAGTGACTTGCAGTGAAAATATTAAAGTCCAAGTGAAGCAGTTCATAAATATGCAAATTAGCAGTTTGTTACACTGCAAAAAATATGGTGTTAACTCAAACATAAATTGTTAAAACAGTTTCCAAGTATATAAAGTTTGAAGATCATAAAATGTTGTGCATTGTTGTCTGCTCTGAGATACTGCGGGGATGTAGACTCACAGATCTAAGATCAGTAGTTACTTCCTAAATGTAACACATTACTAGTTACTGTCATTTCAAAGCAAGTAGTTATATTCACAATATTACTATCCTTGAATTGTAATGCATTACACTACCTTTGCATTACGTCTGAGTTACTTTAAAAAACAAACACACACACCCACACACGTATATATAAATTAAGAAGCAAGAGCCCACTATAATGTAACACTATGACTTGACTAGACATCTATTTATCTTTTCTTTTATATTCTTTTATTCTATTTAAATTCAGCTTCACAGCACAAAGCTGGGATATGTTGGGCAGACGTAGCTTATATTTTATCAGCAATCAAAACAAGATCTTGGGGAATTAGACCTCAAGAATTATGCCTCAGCTATTTAAGTCCATCTTAAAAAATAACATATTGGCTATAACCACTTATAAATAACAAAAATAATGTTTAAATAAATGAAAAACCATCTTAACAGATGCATCCTTCTAGTTGCAAAATAATGTCTAAAACACAAGCTTCCAAACAAAAACTGGTAAAAATGATGTCAGCTAACCTGTTCATCTCTGGTGTTGACAAGCGTTCTTAAAGATGGTGGATCCTGCTGACAGGAGCTGATCATCTACAATAAACTCTGATCAGTCTGATCAGTTCTCAGAGTTGGAGCAACATGTCAGACCAAGTAAAAGGTAATTTTGTTGCTTTGTCTTGCCTGGACTCCCGTCGTTGGTAATCTTCTCTGATCCAGCAGTTCTCTGAGTCAGTTTATTGGAAGTGCAGCAGCAGTCCAAATGTTCATTTACGATGGCGCTATTTTTTGGCGTAGAGAGTTCTCTCTGAGTCGTGTACAAATTTTGCTTAACTACTACGTTCTTGTCCTGTTGTCTGTCAAACTGAAAATAATGAAGTATATCCGTGATCTGGCTAAGGTGTAGCCTCGTCCATCTCAGCACTCACCACCTCTGAACTCCTCCACTGACCGCGCCCAGCAGCTGTTTACCCAGAAGTCATTATCTGCTATTTTAATGTCCTGCAGTTTTGGTAAAATGTTTAAAAAAAAATATCTGGGGAGAAAATATTGTAACGTGCGTTACTAAAATTGTACCAAGTATAATATTACCATTACGTTACTGCGTTACAGAAAAAAGTACGATATTACAGTAAGATAATTACTTTTGCAACGTGTTACTTCCAACACTAATGATCAGACTCAATGAACTGCTTGGTCCTGCTCATCCAGGAGGTCGGACCAGCTGTTGCTTCTCAAACTGCTTCTGCAACATTTCGTTAGCGCTACAACCAATCAGAGCAACGAACAATGTGACGTATTCAGAGCGACACAAGATATTGATGGAAGGAGAGAGACGGCAACGTGATGCACACAAACTTAAACCAAACGTAACCGCTTGTTCTGCCTAGTGTTGGTTGGCTACAGCTAATGACAGATATACATAATCATGTCTAGATTACTTCTTTAATACCTTCCTTTATTATTCATCCTTTATCGCTAGAGCAAGTTTATCAGATGTCTCTTACCGTTTGTAAATGAGATGGACCTCATCCATCCACATCATTTAGAGACGCTCGACAAGGCTGATCTGATCTGAGACTTTGGTCTTTTGGTCTCTCGCAGTATGTCTAGACTTCTAGGCTAGGCTTAGCTACCTAAATATTACAATTTATGCGCTCATCGCACAGCCATCCTGCTAGCAATGCAGTCTGCACAGTGAGCATGATGATAATCTGTGGCAGCGGTGTATTTGTCTGTCTAAGCTACCTCTGGGGGAAATTTGTAAGACAAAAAAAAAAAAAAATACACGGGTGCAGTGACCTTCATCTCTCTATTAGTGTGTACTTTGTACAGAATCAATCCACTGGTCAACTTTGTCCATGTTCTCTGTTAGCTTTGCTTTCGTCCGTAGGTGCATAGGAACACTCCCTCTGTGGTGTAGTGTTGGCTCTTCACAAAGCTCATCTACAGACTGTTACTCACGCATGATGTTTGTTACGATACGCTTACAATCATGTTACAAGACCATCACCTTGTTAACGCTTTATAGTTGCACAGTTTGTACAATGACATTTGCATGTGCAGGGACAACATTTGGTTACATTAAAAGCCTCTTGCACTTGGCTGGAGTGATGCACGAGAATGGAGTATATTGTGATTGAACGATGTGCTCGCATTGGATGCATTAATTTGCATACTTGGGCCAAGCTAAAGTTTTTGTTGTGCAGCCTGAATGTGTCTTCAAAAGATGCTTTACAGGTACTGACCATGCCTCTTTGCTGGAAAGATTGATGCAATACAATTGGTTTGATTTGTTAAAAAAAAAATAGGTATGTCTGATACATAAAAAACATGTTTGAAAGCCTCTGAAATAACTTTACTCAGATGGTATTACTGCCCAATATACTAAGAATGGTCGATTTCAGCGGTGTATATAGGTGAGCATAAGGATATAGTGCTATATTTTAAAACAGATTGTGACTTAATGGTGCACAAGTGCACAAGTCTTGTTCTACAAAACACTTTTTTTCACAGAGTTTTCATTCAGTTTGGCATCCAAACCTCAGTCATAAAATGGAAAAGGTAATGTAGAAACTATAAGGCTTGATGTGAATTGAAAGGGGCCGTAAAGGGCATTACTGACCAGGAATGCAGCCCCCAGTGAAAGACCCTAAGGAGTTGACCTGCCTGTCAAACACACATACTCACTCTTCAGGGAGTGAACAATTTCTGCTTACAATGTGGTCCCTAATCTCTAGCCACCATACACAACTTTGATGTGAGGCCCCCACTCTTCCGTCCTCTGTGCCCCCTTTTCAAAGGCCCCTCACTCTGCCCTCCGTTCTTCCTCAGCTCTAATTCAAACTCACTTCCCTCTTTCTCTGTTTCCGAAGCTGAAACCTGTTTCTGGAAAGACGTAGATAAATCATGCAGGTGTGGGGTTATGCAGATGCGACATACAGAATGTGAGCGAGAAAGAACAGTTTCTTTCGGTTCTAAGGTTCTGCACATCAAACCACAATCACATGGAACTACAATCAGGACAGACCTTATCAGTGTCTTGCATTATTGTAGGGGAATTTTGGCCCAAACATCTGCAGCATTGCTTCACTCTGTTGAGGTTTTCAGCAATTTATTAATGATAGGCCTGTGATTTTGCCTGGACCTTGATTCTTTTGTTTCTTTAGCTATTCTGTAGGAGCTTTGCGCTTGTGCTTGGGATAACTGTCCTTTTGCATGACCCAATTTCACAGAAGCTTTAGCTGGCACACAGATTTGTCTCTAGAATTATCTGGTTTACAGAGGAGTTCATGGTTGACTCAGTGACTGCAAGGTTCCCAGGTCTTTTTTTTTTTTTTTTTTTTTTAACAGGTGTGATTCTTCGGCTTCCCTTCCCCTTTACATCAACTGTCCAAACCACGTTTTTCTCGAAATCCAGATCGGAAGAGGGTTGTGTAGGGAA
>JBAMYA010042860.1:0-13958 GCA_037176975.1 Arrhamphus sclerolepis
ATTATTCCTTCATCAAAAGTCAGCATAAATCACAAATAAACTCAACAAAATAAACCATAATAAATGGCGCTTACATTCCGGCCCCTAATTGTCATTGCTGGGGCATAACAATTACATTCTTACACATTAAAGCGTCATTTAATCTGAAATAGTGAATATAATGAGTTTACACATCCATTTCGAGCAATAAACATAACTTGTCTATTGGTCTCACCAAAACACTGGTTTTAGTTTTCACAAAGGCACGTCTGACAAAACCCTTTGCATCAGAAACCGTGTTTTCAACTTTTCCCATCAACCATGAACTTCTGGCTGCACTATCATCCACTAGAAGAACAACATCTCCCTCTTTCAGATTTCTCCTGATTTCAGTCCATTTCTGCCTCTCCTGCAGAAGCGGTAGGTACTCTCTTGTCCAGCGTTTCCAGAAGATGTCAGACAGGTATTGTACCTGTTTCCACCTCTTCTTGGCATACAAGTCCTCTTCCTGAAACACTCCAGGAGGCAGCACTGGTTGTCTTTTCAGAAGAAGTAGATGGTTTGGTGTGAGAGCCTCAACATCATGTGGATCATTTGACACTCTGGTTATAGGTCTGCCATTTACAATTGCCTCAACTTCACAAAATAATGTGTGGAGACATTCATCATCAAGAGTTTGCTGTTTCAGCATCTGGCAAAGAATTCTTCTGACAGAACGAATTTGCCGCTCCCAGACGCCTCCAAAATGCGACACTGCTGGTGGGTTAAATATCCAAGTGATTCCCTTTTGTATAAGCATATTTGAGATCTTTGACTGATTCCAGCCCTTGAGTGCTTCACGCATTTCCTTCTCTGTAGCCACCAGATTTGTTCCATTATCTGACCTCATTAAAGACACTTGACCTCTCCTAGATATAAAGCGTCTAATAGCATTTATACAGGAATCAGTTTCAAGAGAATTAGCAACTTCTATATGAATTGCTCTGACTGTAAGACATGTAAATAAAACCCCATACCGCTTGACCATACTCCGCCCACATTTGACTTCAAAAGGTCCAAAATAGTCTATCCCTACACTAGTGAATGGAGGATTGTCAGGTATCAGGCGATCTTGAGGCAGATTTGCCATTCTCTGTTCACCAGGCTTTGCTGATATCTTTCTACATATCACACACTTTGAACGTATCTTTCTAAGAGCTGAGTCTGCTTGTGGAACCCAGAACCTTTCTCTTAGTTTGGACAATGTAGAACTCCTTCCACTGTGTCCTGTTTCTTGATGAACATGTCTGAGAATCAAAGTTGACACATGATGGTTCTTATGGAGGATCATAGGATGTTTAGCATCTGCTGGAAGCGCAGACTGATGCAATCGTCTACTCTCAATATACCATCCTGCATGACAGGATCAAGCTTGATAATGTGACTGCTTCTTTTTAGCTTGTCACCCTTCTGAAGAGTCTTCAGTTCCTCACTGAAGCTTTGCCTTTGACATAGCTTAACAATTTCAAGTTCTCCCAGTACAATATCTTCAGCAGAAAGTGAAGATCCACTGATTTTAGTTTTGAACTTTTGCATCTGGTTTGCAACAATCTCAGTTTTCTTTTCATGACTCAGTCTCTCACTCACTTGTGATGTGCAGAATTTGCGATGTGTACTCAGTTTGCGGAGCAGCCATTTCAACTTGATCATCCAGGAAACGGCTCTTGTTAGTCTGTGCCATTCTGAATAATGACAAATGAGCTTGTTAAGTGTATTCTCATGTGCATCTGTAGCATTCACACTCACTGCAGCTTTGACTTCAACATCATCTTTCTGTATCTCTTTGGTAACAGGTGAAACTGGCCAGTGTTTCTCATCTTTCTTTAGAAAATCTGGCCCACAAATCCAGTCCTGACACTTTATGAATGTGTCTGCATTCATGCCTCTTGACGCATGGTCAGCTGGATTCAACTCAGAGTTTACATACATCCACTGACTTGGCTCAGTGTTGTCTCTGATAAGCGACACTCTATTGGCTACAAAGGTTTTAAATCTGACATTCTCACTAGCAATGTATCTCAGCACAGTGGTGCTGTCAGACCAAAACACAGACTCTTTCAGTGACATTTGCAGCTCCTTTTTCATGAGCCTGTCCATTTTTACAGCAATAGCAGCAGCTGTTAATTCCAGTCTTGGGATTGTTGTTTGTTTCAATGGAGACACTCTCGACTTTCCAATGATAAAAGAACAGTGAACAGAACCCTTTTCATTTTTCATGCGAAGGTAAGTGACAACTCCATAACCTTTGTCACTTGCGTCTGCGAAGTGGTGCATTTGTGCAAAGGCGACCTTTCTGAAACCAGCTGGTTTTAAACATCTGTTGACTGTGAAACCATGCAGCTCTACAAGATCCAAGATCCACCTTTGTGATTTTTGAGCGAGTTCAACAGGAATATCTTCATCCCAAGAGACTTTCCTGCCACACAGCTCTTGCAGGATAATTTTTGCTGGAAGGATGGCAGGTGCCAGAAACCCTAACGGGTCATATACAGCACTTACAAACGACAAGATGCCACGTCTTGTTTGTGGTGTATTTTTTGCATTAATCCTGACCTTAAACACATCTGTTTCTGTGCACCAGTTCACTCCCAGGACTCTTTCATCAGGTAATGCATCATGACTTAAGTCCAAATCTTTAACTTCCTTTGCTCGTTTTGACTCAGGAATGGAAGCTAAGACAGTCCTGCTATTACTCATCCATTTGGTAAGATGAAATCCTCCACTCTCACACAGTGCTGTCAAGTCTCTGACCATGTCAACTGCTTGGGTTCATCTGACACTGACAGAAGGCAGTCATCGACATAAAAATTGTTTAGAATTGCTGTTACTGCAGCAGGTGCCATTTTTTTTACTTCAGCATCCTCAGCTGTCTTTCTTAGCGCAAAGTTTGCGCAGCTGGGGGAGGACGTCGCGCCAAACAAGTGTACAGTCATGTTATATTCTTTCAAGGGCTCATTCAGGTTTCCATTTGGCCACCAGAGGAATCGCAAGAGTTTCTGATCCTCTGGTGGTACTCTCACCTGATGGTACATTGCCTCTATGTCTGACATCAAGGCTACGTGGTCATGTCTGAATCTTGTTAACACTCCTATTAGTGTATTTGTTAAGTCTGGTCCTTGTAAAAGTTCTGTGTTCAGTGACTTGCCTTGGAATGATGCTGCACAGTCAAAAACTACGCAAAGTTTCCTTTTCTGCGGGTGATATACCCCATGATGAGGTATGTACCACAGCCTATCATTTTCAGACACAGCCTCTTCCTTTGGTACTTCCACTGCATACTCCTCACTGATCAGGTCAGACATGAATGTCTGATACTCTTTGTGAAAGTCTTGGTTTTTGACAAGTTTCTTTTTCAGGTGTTCTGCTCTCTGAGCAACTACACTGTAGTAGCTTTGTTTCTTAAGGGAAGGCCTATACTATAGTGCCCATCAACCTTCTTTACTGTCTCATTAACAAAGTCCATAAACTGTATGTCTTCTCGTGACATTTCATATTTTTCTTCACTGGCTTTCTCTGGAAAGTCATAGTTAAACTGTTGTACAAGCAGATTCTCGACATTGCCAATGGAGATGCGATTGACAGAAACACCTTCTCCACTTTCAAATGGAGTGATGCAATCATCACCCCTGAGGGGACCATTCAAGACCCAACCAAGGATTGTCCGAACCGCATATGGACTGTCGCCCTCGCTATGGATAATTTCCCATGGCTCCATGGCCTTGTAAACATCACAGCCTATTAACAGTCCTATATCTGCATTTATTTGTGGCAGCTCCATATGACGCAGGTGTGGCCACTTCTCCAAATCTTCCTGAACAGGAATGTTTTCTTTGGACACAGGAATGTCTTTATGAGTGTAAAGTTCAGGTAAGTCAATGTAAACGTTCTCTTTCACACCACAAACCTCTAGACTTGAAAGATGGTAGCTTGGCTGTACCTTTTCCTGGCCCATTGTTCGAAGCAATATTTGAGTTTTCTTGCCCTCAGAGCCAAGCTGTCTCATTAGCCTTTCAGTACAGAAAGTGGCTTGACTTCCATTGTCCAAAAATGCATAAGTCTCTATCACCCTGTCACTTTTCTTTACCTTGAAACACACACAGGCACAATTGCTAAGACCTGGCTGACCTTTCCGGCCCCGGTGACACCACAGGTTCCAGCTGAAATGTGTGTTGTTTCATGAGTTGTAATGTCTTCTGTGATGCCTTTCTGACTGCTCTTAGGAGTTTCATCATCATCTTCCCGTGCCACATGAAGCATGCTTGGGTGTTTCTTAGAGCAGTGATCACATGTAGCTCTCTTTTTACAATCTTTGCTCAAATGACCTTGAGTCAAACATGAAAAACACAGCCCTTTTCCTTTAAGGAACTCTATTCTTCCCTTATAAGGCTGGTTTCTGATTTTGAGACATTCTGCCAACGTATGCTGTTTCTCACAAAATATACATGGCTTCTGAAAGGCGCTAATGACTTGACGAGAAGAACCTTTACAATTTTCAGGTGAGTTCTCATTTGCAGCTGGTGCCACACTTGTAGCAAATGTACTCCCTTTCAGTCTGTTCACTCTGGCTGCTTTCATATTTACAAATTATTTCCCCTTATCTTCAGTGTCCTTTATGTCACCAAAAAGAGGATCTGCAGCTATTTTGGCTTGTCTGTTTATGAATCTGACCAGATCTGCAAACTTTGGTCTCTTTCCACTAGCTTCTTGAATGTCAAATGCAGAAACTCTCCACATCTCTCTCATTTTATATGGTAGTTTGGAGACAATGATTCTAAGATTAGTGGGATTCTCGATTTCTCGCAGCTGATCAAGGTCTTGCATTGCATTGTTACAGCCAGTTAAGAACAGGGAGTAACTATGGAGAGCCTTAGCATCATCTGGCTTGACCTGTGGCCAATTGAAAGCCCTGTTCATGTAGGCAGATACGATTTTCAGCTCATTGCCATAGTGATAAGCTAGCAACTTCCTTGCTTCACTGTAGCCTTGATAGGGACTCATGTGTTGGCAACTTCTGACCAAGTCTCTGGGCTCACCTCTGGTAAACTGTTCAAGGTAGTATAACCTGTCATTGTCATTATCTATTTTATCATGAATGGTATAGTCAAATGCCCTTATAAAGGATTTAAACTCAAGAGGATCACCACTGAAAACAGGTATGTCCCTTTGGGGTAGATGGGTCAGCAATAGCTGTCTCAACCTCAAGCTGATCATTCCTGGCTTTCAACTTGCATTCTTCAAGCTCCAATGCCTCTTTCTGTTTCAGGGATGCTGCTCGTGCAAGCAGAGCAGCGTGTTCTGCTTGTTCCTTCTGACGTATAGATGAGATGGATGATCCTGAAGATCTAGAAGATCTGGACGGTCTAGAAGATCTGGAAGATCTGGACGATCTCCATGAATGGCCAGTCACCGTGCATTCATCCATCACTGGTGCAGCAACTGCAGGCATGCTGTCATCTGGACTCACTTTCTCTTGCAGCTGTCGCTGGGATACGTAGATCCATTCTTCAGCTTCTTTAATAAACTTATTGAACTGTTCATGTTTTGGTTTGAACCAAAATGTTTGATCTGCATCCTTTTCGTCATCAGGCAACAGTCTGAGTACATCATCATTTGCATGACCAAACTCTCTAAAAAGTTTTGAGTACTCAGTCAAATGTGCATCAATAATGTCTGGACTCTCACTTTCTTTTATCAGTCCATTAATCTTGTTCATTTTCGATGTTAACTGTGACAGTTTTGATCTTCTTGTATTTATGAATCTGTTGAGCGATTCTTCTAGCCCCTTTTCAGTGGGCTTTGGCGCCCTCTTGTGGTCGGTCCTGCTGCCGCAGCTCTGTGTTCTTGGTCTCGTAGCCACGCCGTCGTCTGCCATGGTGATTGTTTACACAACTTCAAATTCAACAAGTGTTCATGAAACGGTCTATGACACAAAGCGCTGAGGCTTTCTATATGAGTGTCATCTTCTGAAGACCTAGCATGCTTGCTGTCTCATTCTTTTAAGTTGTGACTCTTTCTTGTACAGCATCGTTGCGTATCAATGTCCATTATGTTTGATATACGACGTACCATGTTCAACGTTCGTATTCTTTATCTTTGGAATTGTCCTCTTGCTCGTTATGTTCGGCTCTTTGTCTTGGGTCACCATGGCGATGTAGCCTCGTGTTGCTGAGCTAGTCGTTTTACTTAATGTAATGGTTATCTTACGTTCTTTTCTTGCGTTTCTTCAATTTTGTTTAACCATTCACGAGAAATGACGAGAGGCTGTTTTACTCGTTGAGCTGGCTATGCCAACACAGGCGAACGGTAAAACGACTGTGTTGCTCCGCCATGTCTCGTTTATTAACATGTTTTTTATCACAACACTTCCTGTTCTTTTACGGAAGCAGATAACACAACAACCACAACACAGAAGGCTCAAAATTCAAAGGCAAACTCAAAATTATTCCTTCATCAAAAGTCAGCATAAATCACAAATAAACTCAACAAAATAAACCATAATAAATGGCGCTTACATTTATAAAATCATAAACTTATAGTATTGCAAATCGCAAATGAGAAAAAAGAAAATTTTGCAAATCAAATCACATCTTTTTATTCATAAAGAAGTGATTTTAAAAATATTTTGTTGGCTCTGGTGGCCTTTAGCAAGGGAATTTTTGTCATGAAATCTTGAAAGAGTAAAATTTAGAATTTTATGACAAAAGTTCACTTCTTTTACATTTTATTTTTAAATTTGTGACTTCTGGAGTACAATCATACATTTTTCTTGGATGATAGCAAATCTCAGAAAACGGACTTTTTTCATTAATTTAGTTGTGAAATGGCGAATTTCACAACATCACTATCATCTGTATATTTTTTTTTTATTAAAAAAGTCAATTTTTGTCATAAAATCTAAGCTTTATCTTTACCATCAAAGTGAGACTTTTGTACTTAAATCACAATTTTTTTCTATTGTAATTATCACAAAATTTAAAACTGTTGACTTCTTTTCTTTTTTTATTTAATCATACAATAAAATTACTTTTTTTTTGTTCATATCGACTTTTAAGTAAAACTTTCTTTTCTAAAATAATTAATTTTTGGTCATTGTTGTCAATTTCTGTTGGATTTTTTGCTAAAATAATTTTTTGTCTTTTAAAATCAACCATAAAAATAATATTGAAAAATAAATTGACTTTCTTTGTTATAAAATCTTGAATTTTGTAATATAATGTCTTTTTTTCCGGTAATGTTTTTCATTTTTTCGTTTTTAACGTGCACCAGCAGCAGATGTGAAGGTCAGCACGTACTCCTGAAGGATGGAGATATCCGGGATCCAGAGCATCGATCTTGGAAGCGTCATCGCGTTTATCCCACAGAACTCCGAGGAATTCCAAGTCAAGAATTCATTTGTCCAAAACTACAAGTAGGAAAAAAGGAAAAGTCAGGTTTTGATTAATCTTTGTGACGGAACCAGGTGAACTTGAGAGATCAAACGCTGACAGCATGATGATTTTGTTTCTTACCATTTGGACGGAGATGTGAATTGAGACAGTTTGAGACTTCTCATCCTGCACACAATCGGGACAGATGAGAAGTTAATGTGTCAAAAAAAGTTTTCTGGTCAGCAAACTTCCTGTTTTATTTTGAAAGTATTGTTCCTTGGACGTAAAAACATGACTTCATCCAGAAATCATGTACTGTACCTTTAAATTTTAGTTATGGTGGGACTGATTTGACTGTAGCTTTCATCAGCACAGTACTTAAAACAAAAAACAAAAAACTTTTATCATAAGATTCAGGCTTTTGTACTAAAGTTACACATTTTTCTTACAAAAACGCAACTTTGAAAAACTGCACTTTTTTTGTAAAACGCAAATTTTATCGTAAAATGATAAATTTTGCAAATCATATCTTTTTCTGCATATATAATTTATTTTTTGCTGTGAAATCTCAAAAATTATAGAATTTGTAGCATTTATCATAAATTTGAGGCCTTTGTATTGACATCACACATTTTTCTTGTATACTCGCAAATAATATATATTTTTAAAAACATTTTGTCATAAAATGGAAAATTTTGAAATATAACATCTTATTTTTGGTTTTAAAAAAGTACATTTTTGTTATAAAACTTGCAAATTTTACAGAAATCATGACCTTTTATACTTAAATTATATTTTTCTTGTAAGATCACAAATGTAAAACAAAAGTTGACTTCTTTTGATAAAAAAGTTCAGTTTGTTGTAAATTTTGAAACTTTGTTTCCCATTAACCAAGATTTTTATTTATTTTTTAATCATACAATCACGCATATCACAGAATTGTAACTCTTAAACTACAATCTTGTCGGAAAATATCAACCTTTAAGTTGAAAAATTGCAAATTTTTCAATAACTTCAGCTTTTTGTCCGAGAATAATAAATTTCTGCAAATTTTTGTTGTAAAATCTTTTTCAAAACATTTATTAAATCATGACTTTCTCTTTTTTTAGCATAAACCAGCTACAGTTATTTCGCTTTTTGATGTCAGAACTAAATCAAATGTTGAAATTTCCTCAGAAATGTTCTCGTTAGAAGATCACGATCATGTCGCTGGCCAGGTCAGATGAATCTGATCGGTCACTGAAGAAGCGAGGACACTTACCACGTCTAAGATGCCGTTTGGGAACATTTTCAGCTGGACCATCGTGGTGCTGGTCCAGTTCTTCACTGGTCTCATGATCTTCAGCGCTTCATTCGACGTGGTCAGGTTTAAGTGCTCCAGCAGAGCTTGATAGGAGCAGTTTGAGGACTCGCTGCTGCAAACACCTGCTGGGATGCCATGCAGCTTTATGCACTTTTCACACACACAGTCTGAATCTCACCGTAAAGCTTTCAAATGTAGGAACCCACCGATCAGAGCAAGAAAAGCCAGAGTCCTCAGAGCTGCCATGGCTGTTTGCCTTCAGCCCAGTCTGGGTACACTCTTATAACCAGCAGGGCTGCTTACACAAAGACAGCAGCACAAAAGTGCAAATGAAAGACAGATTTATCTGTTTAATTGCTCTGTCAAAGTATAAAGAAGCCTCTTTGTTGGAGCGTTTTGTCGGGAGGGAAAACAAATGGGCCAAACATCTCCGTTGTCGACCTGCAGCTGCAGCTGAAAGTCAACATACCAGGAGGAGTGGAGGACTTATTCAGGGTGATTAACAAAAAGAAGACTCGTGTTTGCGAAGTGCTATGATTAAAAAATTGTGAGTAATATTTCACAGTGCAGCTAAATGGGCAGCAGGTGGACGGGTGAGGCTTAGCTGCTGAAAGGTACCAATCAGGAGAGTGAAGTAAAACGATGTGTGAATGTGAAAACGTGGCTCCTTGGACCTTCCTTTTTGATAAAGCCTTTAACTCTGTAGTCTCTTAGACCACCTCCTAGTTATGCTTCTATAGGTCTAGGCTGCTGGGGGGAGTCTCTTAGACCACCTCCTACTTATGCTGCTACAGGCCTAGGCTGCTGGGGGGAGTCTCTTAGACCACCTCCTAGTTATGCTGCTATAGTCATAGGCTGCTGGGGGAGTCTCTTAGACCACCTCCTAGTTATGCTGCTGTCGGTCTAGGCTGCTCGGGGGAGTCTCTTAGACCACCTCTTAGTTATGCTGCTGTAGGTCTAGGCTGTTATCCACCGAGCATCTTCATCCTGTCTGTCTGATCCCAGTCTCAGATGAACAGAATCAAAGTTGTCTGTCTTCCGTCGTCTCTCTCTCTCTCTTCTCCTTTTTCAGGTGATGAGGTGATGTTGTGCTCCCCCTTTCTTCCTAATCCTTCCATCTTCTGACCATCCTGGTGTTTACCTGCACCTCATGACTGGGTGCTACTGTGGGATGAACGCTGGTGTGGCCGACCTGCAGTCCGACCCTCTAACCACCACATATTTATAGATTTTTGTACCAGATATTTGGAGATTTTTGGACCATGTTATATATTTTTGTCCCTCTCCTCTCTGTCCTTCATCCACTCTGTCCTGTCCTCATGTCTTCCTTTACCCAGCTGGCTATCAGCAGGAAGGTCCCCCCTAGAACTGGTCCAGGTCCTGGTCCAGGTTTCTTCTCAAGAGGGAGTTTTTTCTTGCCTTGAGGTTAGGCTTTGCCATGTGGTCGGGGGTCATGATCTGGGTTTCTCAGAAGTGCCTAGAGACAACTTTGTTGTAAATAGATGCTGAAAAATTCAATTGAATTTAACTGAATTGAATAATCTAGTTTGGAGGCTTTTTATTTGTTTATTTTGTAATTTTTGTGATCAAAATGCTTGATTGTGAGTTTTCACAAAAATTGTAGTGCAATTTCTGGAGATTTATATGCATATAAAACTGCAAACCAAGACAAACAAAATTTGCAAAAAGCAAAGATTTGTGATTATGCAAGAAAAAGTTGACTTTAGCAGAAAAGCCTAATTTCTTTGATTTTTTTTCTTCATTATGAACAAGTCGTGGAACCAGCAGGAAGTCTAAAAAGTAAACATCCATCTTCTGACCATCCCAGCATTTACCTGCAACTGTCAACTGGATGCCACTGTGTGATGCCTGCTGGTGTGGCCGACCTGCAGTCCGACCCTCTGACCACCACATATTTATAGATTTTTGCACCAGATATTTGCAGACAGGTTCTAATGGCTTCCAGTGGGAAGCCATTAGAAAGGCAAAGGATATCAGAGATATGAAGCATGTGATACCCGCATAGTGAAAACTCTTTCTGATCAGTTTGGTGTATACCAGTAGAAACGGCTGTCTACGATGCAGTTGATGATTTCACTCATTTTGACATCAAATGTATTCATATTTTTAAGTCTGTACATCTCAGCAACTATAAGGTGTTTGTCAAGTTTGAGAGGAAATCCCATTAGGAAAAAGATGAAGTACACTCTGGTCCTCAGCTGACCTTTGCTGAACTTAGACCTGACCCCAAATCATAATACTGCTCTACAGGGTTGCAGAGAAGGTGCACAACTTAATCTGCAGCTCTTCTTACCCTGAAACCCATCCAGCTGAAACAGGATAAACCTGGACTCATTAGACCACCTGACCTTTTCATGACCTTTTTATGTGTCAAACGTTTATGCTTCACAGCACATTAAATCCCCTCTTCTTTTATTTATCTCATACATGAGTGTTTTTTTTCACACAGCTGTTTCTGTATTAACTGCTGGTAACATCTTTCCTATGACCACAGACTGTAAATTCTGACATGGTTATTAAAGGAGTACTAGATGGAGTCACTAACGTGCTTTTCCAACCTATTTGCCTCATTAAGTCCAATATACTGTGGTGGTGGTGGGACGTGGTTGCTGCTCAGCTATGAGTGGGGGATGTGGGGCAGAAGCTCAGGGAGCGGTGCCTCGGAGCGGCCCAGGATCCCAGCTGCTCGACATCACTCATTATCTGCCAGGACCAGGAGGAGGCAAGATATCTGCTGAAAAGCAACGTATTTTTGCATATTGTTGGCATCACTGGGAGGAACCCCTACAACAGTATATAAGCAAACTACAAAATAAACCCCCAAACAAGCAGAAAACCTCCAACTGTTTCCAGAAAATTTGTAACTTTGACCATAAAACTCAGGGTTTTGTATTAAAATTACAACTTATTCTTGTATAATCATGAATTTAAAAGACAGACTTTTTTGTAAAAACAAAAAAACAGAATTACATTTTGTTTTAAAATGGCAGATTTTACAATGCCATATCTTTTTTTCATCACAAGCAAATGTGATTTTTTTTTTTGTCATGCAAACTCAAATTTCACAAAAATCGCAACATGTAACATAAAACTAGGCTTTTGTACTAAAATCACATTTTTTTCAGCTACCAAGACATGAAAGTTGTAAAATTGTAAATGTTTTTCAAGGCCGCTTTTTGTCCTAAAAATCATAATGTTTTGTCAAAGCTCTTTTGACAAAAATAAGCAACTTTTTTCATAAACCAGCTGCTCTCCACCTCAGTTATTGGACTTCTTGATGTCAGATCTGAATCAAACTGGGCAATCGTGTTGAAACGTCCTCAGAACTGTCCCAGTTATGTTCCAGTTATGTTGCATCTGGCCTGTTGTGCCGTTAACAGTACTAACAGTTATCTGTGTCTGGTTCTGACTCTGGAAAGGTCCGTGGGTGGAACGGTCTAAAGTACTTCACAAGCCTTCTACTAGCTAACGGTGGTTGAGTGCTACAGGACGCTTGGCTACCTGTCGCTCTGTTGCCTAGGACTCAACACTAGCTAGGACTACTAGCTAGTTGTTCCAGCTAGCTTGTTCTACCTATTTACCCATTTTTGGATAAACCAGGGTTGAACAGAGTCAGCTCCATGGCAGGTGATGTCACAGAGGGTTTGTCCAGTTCTGTTCAAAACAGTCCATGTCCCAAACTCATGAATGTGGAAAGCAACTTTACACAAAACTGGACAGAGACAAAATAAATACCCATGCGCCTGTTTGTTTCACAGTTGCAAATGCTTGTTTTTGCCTCAGTTCCTTATAATTAAAGCTTGTAAGGACTGCCAAAAGAAGCTATTTACTTTTGCAAGACACTGCGATTTAGCTCAAGTAAACATTCCTGAAGAGTGACTCCACTTTTAAACATCAAAGTGTCGGAGAACAGGAAAAACATGCAAAACGAGTTCTGTTTTGACTCTTCAGTCCAGACCACTGCTATTGGGTTGCGCTGCGGGCAATGCAAGTGTTGAGTTTTGACACGGGGAGAAATGTGCAAAATTATAAAACTTTTTCCCCCAACTCTGCAGCGTTGAATGTGTCTTCAATGTTGGAACAGAGCTGTCCTAAATTACAGCAACACTTCCTCTCAGCTACGTTAGTCAGTGAGAAAGGGTGAAATGGGATCGACATCAGGAGAAAAAAATAAAAAGTAAAACTACAATCTCATTCCTACCCTCAGTTAAATAATTCTCTGCCTTCTGGAGATATTTTAGAGCAGTCCTTCCATTCTCTCTTTCTCTTTAAAGCAGAAAGATCTGATATGCTGACAAAGGCTTCCTATGGAGTACTGGAATCAGCCGTCTGTAATTGACCACTTAAAAAGCGTTAATATCTGAGTCTTTTCGGGGTATTCTTGGCAGTATTTCTAGAAATTATCTTTCACACATTACCCAACTGCAGTAGAAGTGTCCTGCGCCTGACACCATACAGGTCATCGGATAACTATCAAATAACTATTATAATTGGATCCATTTAAGAAAAGCAAATATGATTATAAATCAGAGCTGCTGAACAGAAATGTGGTTAGAGGAAAACGAGCACGTGTAGGAGGTTGAAATTAAACCAGAAGTGAACTCAAAACTAAACAACAGCAATGCGCTTATTTATCTTCTTTCTAGTCGAGAGACCACTCAAGGCACTTTTAGAACACAAGCAGCTTTCTCTCACTGACACACACATAAACTACAGCGACCTATTCAACTAACTAAATTACTACTATTATATAATTACTGCATTACTATAATTATAATTACTTATATAAATCAAAATACACAATAGTTTATGTAAATTACACCTAGACTTAATTCTGTGCTACCAATTAATTTAAACAGCATGTCTTTGGGCTAGGAGGAAACCAGACTACTTGGGGTAAACCTACGAAGATACAAGAAGAACATGCAAACACCTAGATCCAACTGAACCTTCTTGATGTGTAGTGTCATTGCTAACCACAGAGCCACTGTGCTGCTGTCATAGTAAGACCCAACATCACCATGGTAGGACCCAACATCACCATGGTAGGATCCAGCATCACCGTGGTGGAACCCAACATCGCCATGGTAGGACCCAACATCACCATGGTAGGACCCAACATCGCCATGGTAGGACCCATCATCACCATGGTAGGACCCAACATCACCATGGTAGTGTTAATTTTTACTTAAAATATGTGTTCTTTTTATCTGCTGCTCGAAGGAAGAATCTGGGAACAGAATTATAAG
>JBAMYA010042861.1:0-13958 GCA_037176975.1 Arrhamphus sclerolepis
GCTGATATCTTGGCCCATTCCTCCATGCAGATCTCCTCTAGAGCAGTGATGTTTTGGGGCTGTCGCTGGGCAACACATTCAACTCCCTCCAAAGATTTTCTATGGGGTTGAGATCTGGAGAAACAAGTTGTTACATTTTGGCATTTTGGGTTCAACATCTTGTTACATTACCGACCAATTATTACATTTTGGGTATTATTAAATTTATTTTTTTAACATTTTGGGTTGTTGTTACATTTCGGGCTCTAACAAGGCTTTATCAGAAAGGAAGGTCTTAAATCTAACCTTAAATGTAGAGACGGAGTCTATCTCCTGGGTCGAAGCTGTGAATTGATTCCATAATAGAGTAGCTTGATAGACTTCCAGACTCACTGAAGAGCAAGTAAGCCTGCATTCAGGGTGTGGAGAGTTCTACTGTGGAACTATGAGATTTTTCAGATATGTCACTTTTTATTACTCAAGGCTTTGTATGCAAGAAGTAATATTTTGAATTCCATTCTAAATTTAACAGGGAGCCAATGTAATGAAGCTAGAACTGGTGAGATGTGGTCTCTATACTAGTTCTGATTAGTATTCTAGACCATTTATACAGCAAAAAAATAATGCATAACATTACTAGAGGTAACAAAGGCATGGATTAATTCCTCTACATCCTCTTAAGTCAGAATGTTTCTGATTTGCCTGATATCACACAAATGAAAGAAAGCTGACTTTGAGACCTGTTTCACATGAGAGTTAAAAGACAAATCTTCATCAAAATGACACCAAGGTTCTTAACAGTAGAGTTAGAGGCTAAGGTAATGTGATCTAAATTAACTGTACAGCTAAAGAGTGCCTCCCAGGGGTGCTTGGAACCAATTATAACAACTTCAGTTTTATCTGAATTAAGAAGCAGGAATTTTCCAGTCATCCATCACATCTTTAATGCATAAATAAGGGTATATGATGTGATTCATGTGGTTGCAAGGAAAATTATCATCTGCATAGCAATGAAAATTTATGTTATGCCTTTTAATGATGTTTCCTAAAGGAAAGTGTCAGTCCAAGAACAGAACCCTGTGGTACTGGAAATAAAGGGAAGGTTAGAAATAGGCCTGTCACAGGCTGTAGTGTCAGAATTGAAAGACGTCTTTTTAAGTAGAAATTTAATTAATGCAATATTAAAATGTCCTGGTATCTGGTTATAAGGGATGCAATGACAAGATCCAGGATTACAGAACAGAAAAATTCTTTCAAAAGCTTAGAAGGAATAGGGTCCAGTAAACATGTAGATGGCCTTAAGAGATAAACAAGTGAGGTTAATTCACAAATATCAATCGGTGAGAAGCAGTCTAAATGAGAACCAGTACAGCTTATTCTGTGCGGTCAAATGTAATACCCACAGTTGGTAGGAGAATATGAATATTTGGTCTCTAATATTTACTATTTTGTTAATAAAGGAGTTCATAAAGCCATCAGCAATTGAATGAGATGGAACACATATGGAACTGTGACTCAGAGTCAGCCTGGCAACAGTGCTGAAAAGAAATTTGTGGTTCTTATTGTTCATTATTAATTAGAGAAAATAAGTTTTCCTAGATTTCCAAATAACTTTTTTACACATTACCAAACTATCTTTCTAAGCTAGATGGAAGTCTTTGAAGTTTGTGGAGAGCCACTGTCTTTCCAACTTTCTATATTTCTGTTTAAGACATTTCTACTTTTTACCTAGGTGCAAACGTTCTAGGATTAACTAACTTCTTTTCAGAGGAGCAACAAAATCCATAGTTAACTGCAGGAACTCTGTTGAGCCATCTGCAAGACTGTCAATGCGTGAAGGATCAAGACTTTCAGAGTTGTCTATAGCGACATGAACAGGTGGCAAAAGTCCAAGCACAGCAGGAATTTTCTCCTTGAACTTAATAACAGCAATGTCAGAAAGGTCTCTACTGTAACATATTTTTTATTATTATTATTATTATTGCATATAGCATCATTGTGACAAGTTAACTGAAATGAGATCAAAGAATGGTCAGATAGAATTGGGATTTGGGGGAAGATTGAGTTCCTGACTTCAATTCCATAAGTTACCAGAACCAAGTCCTGCATTTGATTGCAACGGTGAGTGGGTCCCTCCATATGTTGACTGAATCCAACTGAGTCAACTAAAGCAGTAAAACTAGAGCTAAGGCTGTCACTCTCCACATCCACATGAATGTTAAAACCAACTATGATGACCTGCTTGGAGAACTAGATCTGAAATGAAGTCTGAGAACTCAGAAAGAAATTCTGAATTAGGACCAGGAGGACAGTACACAACAGACAGGAGAATTGGTACTTGTCACTTGGAGCCTGGCATATGTAGAATTAAAACCAGGTTTTCAGATGAGGTATAACTATGTTTTGGCTTAAAGTTGAATGATTAACAAGAATTGTAAACTGCACCTTCTCCACCCCCTCAGCCTGTGCTCCCAGGAATATGATAATACGTATGAGTAGGTGGAGCCGACTCAGACTAATATGATCTTCTTGTAGCAGCCAGGTTTCTGTAAGACAGAGAAAGTCAAAATGGTGATCAGTGATCAAATCATTTACCAAAAGAGCTTTAAGGAAAGACATCTAATGTTTAACAATTTGATCACCATATTTTTGTCCTCAGTCAATATATTAATATATTGATTTTAAATGGAATTAAATTGGAGGGAGGCATATTTTCCATAATTAGATTTAGATTTTTAAATTTTGAATGGTCTTATTGATTTGGACAGTCTCAGCAGACACAGTACTAACGGGGTAGTGAGTGGATGACTGTTCTAGCACAGAGAAGAGTTTAGGACCACAGGTCTGCCTCCTGGCCTGGACTCTGTATGTCATTACTGCTGACATGGATTACAATTTTTTACTAAATTTATGTTTAGCTTTCACCACCAGTTTCAAATTTGATTCTATGTCGCCAGGGATACACTTGACTATGGTTGTTGATGGTCACCAGTTACAAAAGTCTTCTCAGTGGGTGTGTTGCTGAATCAATTATAAATGTGGAGCAGTGGTGGATGGTGCACTGTGGACCTTGGAACCATGCCTCTTGTTATGGACAGTCACCCAACCCTCCTGGCTTCTCGGCTGCATGGGAGCTACTGGAGGGCTAACAGGAGTCCTAGCCTCAGAGCAGTCTGCACCGGATAGCAGGGCCTGGCTAGCTACAGGCAGCTAGTTCCACTAAGCCTCGTCACCAGGGAAATAACTTCACAACAATTAACACAAACACCACTACTATTAAAAGAGGCAGAGGAATAACTAAACATAAGACGCAGAGCAGGATAGACAGAGGGAAAAGCCATGATCAGCCTAGCTTTGCTCCATGCAAAGCTAGGCGAACCGATATAACTGAAAAAAAAAAAAAGGTTGAAAAAATGAGGAGTGCTTCAACAAGGAAGTTTGGAATATTGGCACAACAATATAAGTGTAACAGCACCAAACTGATCAAGTGCCAGGGGAGACAGAAAAAAATAGAAGACATCAAAAATCGTAGAGCAGAGCACTACTGAATAACAGTGAAAGAGGGAAAACAGGAAGTGATATTGTTTTCGGGCCTTCTTGAAATGATGGGAATTTGGAGATGTTGATAGTGCGAGACTGTGCTGACACCGACTTGCTGCAGAAAAAAAACTTTATTTCAGCAAGCCAGCATCAGAAACCAGTACACCTGATCTTGGGGGAAGATTCTTGCCAATATGAAACCCCTGAACATCTTCCCATCAGCATCCCCATAGGCTTTATTCTCATTCATTCATATTCATAGTACAGGTAACGTCTGAAAAAATAATGGGACACAAGACCAGATTACTAAACTATGTTAGTAACTCTTTTACGCCCAATTAGAGGAGCTAAACCAGTCCTTGAGACTGACCAACATGACAGCATCAGTACATCACTCACATCTCTTCTGGTATACTACCTAAGCAGCCTTCTCTTACATACATGAATGAACTAGGGCGTCTTCTCTTTTACCATATATTCTAGAATGTACTCTTCTGGATTCCAAACCTACAACGTTAGGTGCATTAACAGAAGTGAAATAAAGGCAATTGCATAGGCTTATAAGGACAATTACAAAAAGGTTAGAAACCTCATATTCCCACTTAGGGACTATCTAGAGTCCTGATAAAATAACACACTTGCACATTATGTTGTTTATAATAATCACACTTGCTTCAACGAAATCTTTGCTCACCACAATAAGTCAGCACAATAACACAGACACAAGCAGACCATGTATATTTCACACAGATTGGTGTTTGTATTTCAGCCCCCAGCTAAAAAAACAGAACCTTCCAGTCGTCAGGTAACAGTGCTAACCACTGGATAATAATGCTGAATGTAGAATAACAACTTAATCAGGTTAATATAAAGCAAATAATTTAATAACATACCCAATGGTGTAAAAATCAGCTGTTTCACATTTAAAAAGTTAAGGTGAGTATATTAAGTATCAAGAAATGTTTCTTGTTTTTTTTTTTCTTTGTTTGTTTTTGAAGGATCTGAACTGACCAATTAATATCACGCACAAATATCATAATGCTGAAGTTGTTACAGTACGAAGAGCAAGTAAACTAGACCCAGCAACACAAAGGGATCACAACGAATACTGATAGCAAACATTTGCATACCTTTGCCACTCAATGATTAATTATCCTATGTGATTATTTTCCTCAGTGTGTCATATTAGATTTTTTTTTCCCCAAGAAAAGAAATCTGGCAGAACGCATAGAACAGAGCAAATCAGGATACTCAATGTGTTCCTGAGTGCAGTTCAGGACCAAATGATACTCTTCCTCTGGGCTGTCTTTGTTGTGTGTGGAAGGAAAGTCTATCTCTGAAGGGCCACTTAGGGGTTTGACTCAGGCAAACTGCTGTGGAACAAAGCTGGTCCAAAGGAAAAAGGAAAGTTGGTTGTGGAGCAGGTATGTAGACAGGAAGAGATGATAAGGATTGCAAAGGCAGTGGCTCAGGCAGGGGCAATGGTTTAACTGGAAAAGAGTAGAAAAGTGAAGCTGTTAGTGATTGGGAAATACAGGAAGACTTAGGTGGAAAGCTGGTTGTTCCTCATGAAATAATTTACACTAGTTTAAAGGCATGATATAGTTTTGTGGTCATTAGCCAGTGGATAGTTTATGTTATTGAACTGACAGTTCCTTGTGGAGATTCAGTGGAGGAAGCTTATAAAAAGGAAAAAGTTTAGATATGCAGACTTGGGGACAGAAGCTGAGCAGGGAGGATGGAAAGTTAGGGTGTGCCCAGTGCAGGTTGCTAGTGATAGGGAGGAGATGTTGGATGTAGAGGTTTCATAGCTAGATCTACATTTTCATTACTAGCTGGACAGAGTTTGAGAAGGATGATAAAAGAAATGTCAGATGAGGCAGCCAAATGTAGTCAGTGGATCTGGATTAAGAGCAATAATGTTAGTTGGGGACCAAAAGTCTAGTTTTAGTGAACCTCATATGGTAATGAGTCAAGGTAGAGTGAGAGGAAATCCACCAATCAGGCCAATCAGAGGAGGAAAACGAGGAAGTGGAAACTGCCTTAAGGAAGTGGGTGTGGCTGACTTAACTTTGTTTGAGTGGGATCACAGAGGTAAGTGTGTTTGCTCTTGCTAGGTGTTAGAGAAGATAGTATTCGTATTGTCACTACCTGGTGTTTGTATATGGGTTGTATGGGTTTGTTGAGGGTGACAAAGCTGGTTTTGGTCTGTGGTAGCCGTTTTACTTTCAGTATAGTGGAGGTAGCCATTTTGTAGTGTAGGTGGTGTTTTTTTTTTTTGTTTTTTGTTGTTGTGATGTTGTGGTGGAGAAGTGAGACCTGGCATTAGGGGAGTGACTCTGGGACACCAGAAATCACTGTTTAGCCTCCTGGAAGAGTAGTGGGACTAACTAAATGAAACACAGATAAGGGGAGGTTCCACCCGCGACCCTGAGATATGACAGTTATCACTGCTCACAGGGTAGTTTATGCTGGGCTGTGTTCCAATATCCATACTTTCTGCACTTACCATACTCAGTTTGAGTATGTAGGGTGTTCCAATTATGATCGCGGCGAATGTCCACCATCTGAGCTACGTAGCAGAAGAGGCGGACCCAACTCAACTTGAAAAAATAAAACAAAGATGGCTACCATAACATCAACAACGGCAACTGGATCGGCTACAGCTCCCAAAACTTACAAATGTAAGTTTTGTGTTTTTACATTTTAATAATTACCTGTATTTCTTTGGTCCACTGTTCAAGCTTTTTTGGAGGATGATGAGCCGAGGCGGCAATCACGATCGGAACTTCTGCTAAGTCGACCATTGGGTGTGCGATTTGGAACAACACTTGTCATACTCTCCGTACTAAGTGCAGAAGATGCACTGCGTTTAAGTGTACTCACCGAAGTATGTATATCGGAACACAGTCCTGGTGATAGCTTTTTTTTTTTTAACTAAGTGTTGAGTTGTTATTGAGATCATATTTTTGCACACACAACATAACAGTAGCAGAGTAAAGCAGTGTAGTCTCAGGGGGTCACCATGCCCCACCTGCATACTGGACATAACAACTTAGTGTAGAGAGTGTTGTGTGTGGTGAGATTGTAGTGGAGGACCCAGATGCAATAGTAATCCAAAAGCTGTGATATTTAATAATAAATATTTAAAAAAACAGCTTCCACAGCAGGAAAATACAAAAAGGAACTGGAACCAAAATAACAAACAAAGCAAGGCAAACCACAAACAAAATCCAGGTATGACCATGGAGAGCGAACAGTACAGAGCAGCACAAGGCAAAGACAGATAGACCTTATATACACACACAGTGGAAATGAGACACAGGTGAAACACATCAGGGAAATGAGGATCAGGAAAATCAAACTGAACTTGATAGACAGGACTTCAAACTAAAAGCAGGAAAGCAGGAAAAAACCAGAAACCACCACCAACACTGAAAAAACCCAAGGCCAAAATCTAAACCATGATAGAGGGTTTATGATCTTTTACTGAGTTCTAATCATTTCTATAGAGCACATGTTTCTTTTGTTTATATTAAATAAATTATTAGTTTCCTCAGTGTGTCATATTGGATTTTTTTTCCAAGAAAAGAAATCTAGCAGAACACACAGAACAGAGCAAAACAGGATGTGTTCAATGTGTTCCTGAGTGCAGTTCAGGACCAAATGATACCCTTGCTCTGGGCTGTCTTTGCTGTGTGTGGAAGGAAAGCCTATCTCTGAAGGGCCACTCAGAGGATTCTGTGGATCAAGGCAGTGTGCGATACCTCCCCAAGGCCTTTTTTGAAGAGCTACTAATAGGTTCAACCCCAAAACCTAAAACATCCCAACAATCTATGTCCCCTTTAAAACTGTCCACAGATGGATGCACCTCTGCTCATGTCTGTTGAAAATGTGATGCAGTGAAAAGCTCAGTGTGATGAACAACTTGATGGCACAGGGCTTTAATATCAAATATACTCTTTAGAATATCAAAAGTTGTCTCCACATGTATAACTTACAAAATAAGAATTAGCAACTGCAACCACATTTTATTTGCACCTAGTGGTAAATTCTGTCCATCCATTTCCCCCTATTCAGGGTTGAGGGGAAAGTTGCAGGTAGAAATTGATTTAAGGTTTGTGGATCTCATTTCATCAGCCAGACTGGTGGTATTGACTTTAAAGAATCACTCATCACAAGACTGCTTTTGTGTCTTATAAATTATAACTTAGTATGCTGTGCACATATAATTTAAAGCAATAAAAAGGAAAAAAAAAAGAGAGAGATGACAGATGGCATTTTTGCTGTTTGTTTAAATCCCATCTGGCATGTAATATGGCCTATAGCTCTTGAACAGACACTAAGGAAGTTACAGTCTTTGACCAAAACACAGAACATTTTTAAAATTCCCAAAGCTACGTGTTGTGTGATGGCACTTGAGACAGATTATATTTTATGTATACTGTACTGCATATTGATGCAAGACTTGCATCAATTTTGTGTTATGTTTATGTCCTTCATATTTGTAATGCAGTATTGGTGCTATAAGTATGAAACAAAGCTCCATATGTGGAGCTGTTTTTTTTGTTTTTTTTGTTTGTTTTTCAGTCATTGAACAACAATTTGTCAGACTCCCTCTCCCCATTCCCCCGTTTCCATTTAGTTTTGACAGGAGCTTTGCACAGTCCCACAGCTGAATGCTTTCCTTTAATTTCAATTTTCAATGTGATAACATGTATGTGAACCACCCGTAATGTCATTTTTTGTTTCCTTTTTTTAAGCTTACCTTTCTTTCCGCAGAATAGAAACCGTACCTTGTTGCCATAAAGTTGCCAAAAGAGGGTTGTTGTTTTTGTTTTTTTGTTTTTTTTAAATGCTACAAAGTTAACTATAAGAAAACATGAGGGATAATAAATTTGTGAGGGAAAGATGGACAAAGAAAACAAGACTAAAAGATGAGGGAGGATTAATCACTGCTGCCCTGCGGTCTTTTTTTTCTAAACACTAAGAGTTTAATCTCCTGCGTCTGTCTTGATGTACTTGAGCCAAGATTAGAGCACTGTTTGCATTTCACCAAAACCCACGCAACATCACAAACCTCTCCCTGAAGCACATCAAAGTTAGTGTCTGAAGGCTTTTAGTATCTCTTCAATATCTTGCTCAAATAAACAAAACTGGCCTTCAGTAGAAACAACATTCCATATTGGTGGGTATTGTTATACTTAGCTTTGCAAGATGTCTGAGGAAAATGAATCTGCATCATCTTGATGTACTTGGAGCAACATATCTGTTCATTTTACTTAAATGTTCTGGTTGGCTCAAAAATTTGTTAAAAATGATTGCTAATGAAGGCTCTTTTTTATTTTAAAGAAAAGAAATCTCATCAAATTTCTCTTCACCGTCTGGTCTATATTGAGTCTGACATGAGAGTAAACACTAAATCACCTTCCATTATATTGTGGGCAGTGTAAAACAGAGTGCAGTAGGTTGAAATTGTCAAGTGGTCCATTAAACTGTAGATGAAGAGGGATTTTAGGGGCTTTTTTCTCCCCCTCTCTCTCTCTTTTCTTTCTTTCTTTTATTTTTTTTTTGGTCAGTGCTCACTTTTATGCAGAAGTGCTTTATATTACTTTAAATACATGACCATATGTTGAGTAACTGTGATTTTGTCTTGCCTGCAGGCCCTGAAAAATCTGTGGCAACTTAAATCCTTGAACTGCCTTTGCCTGAATCCAAATTTAATTGAGCAAATTATGGGCCCCTTTCATGTAAAATTTTGTAGCCTCATGTGGTACACATTATTGTTTATACCAGCGCCGAAAACAGGTACTACTTCTTTCCAAAGGAAAGCTTTTTATGTCTCCATTCAAGCAACAGTCAAGGTCACTTCTGTTTTGAAGTTTTTCATCTGTCAGTCTTTTGCAGTTTAATGGAAGCAACATCTCTTTAATGGCTTGTTGGAACTTTTCTTTTTCAAATTTGGCACCAACATTCTCCTGTACTCAAGTATGAAATTATTTTATTATGGTGGCCCAAAGCCACTGTGTCCTCGTGCAATCTTTGTGAAAATAATGCATCCAAAATCCATTGATGCATACTTATCATGTCTCATGGAACTGGGTAGATACATGTTTCACAACAAATCAGATACTGGATTTGTGACATTATTATTGGGAATTCACTATGAAACTGTGAAGCTGGAACATACAACCTGTACTGTCAGGGTAAAGACATCAGAGTCAGCTAAACAACCATTAGTAGATCAGTAATGCCTACATTAGGTGATTGTATTACTCTGGACAGACATAGCTTAGACAAATACAGTTTAAAGGCAGGGTAAGCAATTCTTTCTCATTTCTGACCCAAAATACTTTTTTGTCATATTCAAGCAATATGTCCTCACCATCTGCTAGCTGCCCACCTCAAGAATGTAGCCAAAGGTTTTGAGAAGCACATAAATGATCATTTTTCTCAGTGTGCTGCCTCAGTTTTTACTCTCTAAATTTGCATATAATCCAGAGTGTTATGAAGAGTTGTATGATGGTAATTAAATGCAAAATCCCACCCACTAAAAAGAGAGTAAAGTAAAGCACTTTGAATTGTCTTGTGCATGAAATGTGCTCTAAAAATAAACTTGCCTTTCCTTGCAAGTAAGATTACATCCAATGCTTTAAGTGGAAAAAAATAATTGTTGGTACGCTCCCTAATGACCTGCTGTCAGTCTATCATACAAATATGGGATAAAAACATGGGTGATATTTATATACAGATATAGCTCTAAGTCTATATATCAATAGTTTTATGGTACATAAATTACAAAGATCAAAAGAACAAAGTCATTTCTAAATCAAATCCACATGAGCCAAATTCAGTGTCATGGAGACATTTTATTAACTTTAAGCCTCATTGGGTTAATGTGGACATGAAAAATAACATTGAATAAAAGAACAATATAAAATAGAAGCTCCTTAACAACATAAAGAACTGATAAGTCCCATTTAGACTTAAGACTTCAAAAATATAATACTGTTTTCAATAAATTTATTGCTGTTTCCTTCTGTAAAATATGTTTGTTTTCAGTATTAGGCCTGGCCTGTGCAAACTCACGCCACTTTAATCCCACTTTTAATCTGAAAATATGCCTCATTCAAAACACCTACATTCACTTGAAAGTGGACCAGGATGGCCTGGTGTCAAGAAGGACTGCAAAACGCTATTTCAAATAAAAAAAATCCTCCAACTTCTCCATACCATCTAAGAACAGTTTGGTGAAGAACAGTGTATTTTTCAGCATGATGGAGCACCTTGTCATATGTCAGAAGTTTGAACTGTCTCAGCCAATAGAACATCTAAAATTTTTGGACCAGGTCAGAAAATTCTCCACACCCTATCCCAGCCGAAGAATCCGTGGTCAATTCTCAAAACTGATCGCAACTTAGTGGAGCAATGACAGCCAACAAACAAACAATCTCATCTCAAAGAAATTCGGAATATATAGTAATAAACCTGCTCTCGACCAGATTTAGTTCACATGGTCAGTTACCATAGTAACAGACATTGAGTATCAGTTTCTGAAACCAGCCTAACTGAACCCTCTTGCTTAGGGTTAAGTGAGCTCACTTTCTGGAAAACTCAGAGTTTCCCTGAATTTAGGTTCAACATACTCCATGTTTTCACAAAACCTGCTTTTCTTGAATATGCCCAGAGCTCATGTAGCTATATTGATTGTTGTTTTATTCATGCAGTTCCAAACAAGAGCTCAAATGTCACAGGCATCCATCAGTGGGTTCATGTCTTGGTCCTGATGCTGTGAGACGTCCTCAGAACTCTTGAGCCATTTCATGATAGATGTTAGGATTGATGCTGTGTTGTGAGACTGAATCAAAGTACTGCTCGCATCTCCACATCAATAGATTTCACAATTCTATATATAAAAACGCAAAACAAAAAAAAAAAAAAAAAAGAGTGGGTTTCCTGACATGTCTTTGGCAGCTATTAACATACCTGTCATACCTATTAATACATTTTGGTAAAATTGGTGCGGACGGACCAGTTTTCCCTTTCTCTTTGTAAGACATTACTGTAGGGGGACTGTAAATGTGGGCATAGAGGGTGGCTTTTTCAGTGCCGAGGAGCAATCCTGTGCCCTTGGTCGTTGCATGAACAGACACACAGACATTATCTGAATACTAATACAAAATCACAGTTAGCCCAGGGACCACAATAGATAATATCTCCTTGGTGAGGTCAGTCTACGTGATAATGAAAACCTGTGAGTCAATAGTGAAGTATATTTTAAAAACAATAAATCTAGAAATATAATTAAAGTAGTGCCTTGGAATGTAACCATCAGCTGATCATTGCACAGGCTAAGGTTAGTCTAATATGTCAGTGAGAACCAGTCAGTAATGACAATCCTAACCTTGATGTGCTCTTCTTAAAGTTAAATTAAGTCCGTGTGATTGCTCATATTGTTACCGTATGTAAATCAGTTTCACTGCTTCCATTTTCCTTCTCTGTCTGGCATATAAGGACAATATAATTACAGTTATACTGTAGTAAATCACAGCTGGGGATTCATTATAAAAGATCATTTCTATTTATTATTTCTTTTCATAAATATTTCTTTATTTATGCAGGTTAGTCTAATTGAGACACAGGGTCTCATTTTCAAAAGACACCTGTCCATTATATTACATTTATGTATTTATTGTTATACTTGAGGACATTTATGTAAACAGTTCAGGTCATTTATTTTCTCAGTTATATCAGATTATAAAGCAGCAGGATATACCCCAGCGCAGTCATAACACTGCTTTTGTTGAGACTTACCATTTCTTCAAGCAAGGACAGCATGGAAACCACAAAATACAAGGAAAGAATGATTGTGGATGGTATGAACTTCAAATATTGCAACAATTGTATTTCAACACACACATTAAGAAGAAGAAAATAAAACAGCATTGATTAAAGGATGATTATTCAAGGATCCCAAGATAGAAGGAAAATCATGTTTAAAAACAATGTTTCTTGAATAAAGATTGGAGGAGGTTTGTACATCGCTTTCTACAGTGCACCACCCGTTTCATCCACTCAATTGTTGCCATGTATTAAAACCTACATTTTCACTAAAATAGCCTTCAAAAAAGCTTCATATTAGAGAGGTTCAAGGATTGAAATGCATGCACTTATTTTACAGGGAAGATTTTGGGAATAAACAAATTAAAGAGCTTAAGTCCATTGAGGGCATACAGCAGGATACCAGTGATCTCTGACCGCTCAGGTGTACTGCATTAAGAACCGATTCATCAGTAACTGATTCAACCACATAGGCAAGGAATTACCTTGGGAACTTTTGAAATTCTTATTCAAATCTTGTTCAGAGGTGACGTTGGCATATCATTCTGTATTATGTTAAGATGAATCTGGAGCCCAGATCTTTTTGAAAGAAATGAGTTTGACGCTTGCTCCAGAGAAAGTACAAAAGGGACCATCAAGAATTTTGTCAGCAAGAAGTCCAAAAACCAGCACCTGTGATGGTACGGGGTTTTATCTGTATCCTTGGAAAAAGGGCTTTTACATTTCTGTGAAGGCAAATATTAATGCAGAAATGGACATTGAGACTTTAGAACAACATCCTGTTGTCAAGATAAGATCATTTTCAGGAACATCCATGCATTTCAAGATTACATTCAACATGCATTACAAAGGTAAGGCTGATGAATTGGAGGGTACAGCTACAGCAATGGCCACTTTTCAGTCCTTATCTCTTATCTGGAGAATGTGTATAGAATTTTGAATGAAAAATGCAACATTGATGACCCCATACTGATGTAGGAAGAAAGAGAGGAAATAGCAGTAAATACGCTTCATTTCTTGCTATTCTCATGTAAGAGCCCCTTTAAACTGTTGTGAGAATTAATGGCAACATAAACATGTTGATAACGTTCATAAAATGGTGCAAGCCTAGATTTCAGGACTAAATATATACAAACCAGTAAAATTAAGTTGATGTGAAAAAAGATGACAGTATGACTTTGTACTGTTGGCAAGGAAATAAAAGTCAAAGTCCCTGCTATTCTTCCATTTACCTGGAGTCATTTGTAATCAGTAATACTTGAATTTGCACTTTCCCTGCTGTCCTTCAAAAAGGAAAAATATAGAAAAACAGCAGTATTACACCATCCACTTTACATTAAGCCACTCTTCAGACACTAAGTCTTAACAGTGGAGTACAAAAATCCAGACCATAGAGTTTGGTGGTTGTCTTTGCTAAAAACTTAAATCTCTGAAAAATCTGAATCTTTATTATCATTGTAAAGGAGTATAATGGAATTGAGTGCCGTTCCATTTAGTAAAATGTACAAAATGTACATAGATTTCAGAAAATCCAAGTATTTGAGATTTTGAGCTGCATGAAACATTAGCAGATTCATTTGTACGTAAATTTATAGGTT
>JBAMYA010042862.1:0-13957 GCA_037176975.1 Arrhamphus sclerolepis
AGACTCCAGCACCACCTTCCACCTCAAAAAAAGAAGTTCAGTCATCCAGGAGGGACTCGGTGTCGGTCGTTGCTCCTCCAGATCCAGAGGAGCCAGTTGAGGTGGTACGAGCATCTGGTGAGGATGAGGTGTTCTGGGCATGTCCAACCAGAAGGAGGCCCCGGGACAGACCCAGGACACGCTGGAGAGCTTATGTCTCTCGGCTGGCCTGGGAACGCCTCGGTATTCCCCCAGAAGAGCTGGACCCCCCACGACCCGACATCAGATAAGCAGGAGTTGATGGATGGATGGATGGATGGATGGATGGATGGATGGATGGATGGATGGATGGATGTGAATTGTACTTAATTTGTAGATGGAACATGAATTTAAAATTTTTAAGTATTAAAGACTTATGGACAGACTGTGTGCAGGAACACCGTACTGTTGTGTGGCAAAAAAACTCCTTCTGATCTGTGAAACCAAACCTGACCACTGACAAAGTCACTGACATTTTGCGTCCTCCTCCATGGATCCGTGACCGTGGTTTTGGTGGGGGGGTGGGGTGAGAGGACGAGGGCCAACGCCGTCTGTGACACAAAATTCATGTGATTGGTGCCATTTGATATAATGAGATCAAAAACAAACAAACGAAAAAAACTGTGCCTGCCTGGATATTATAGGTTACAAATTCCTTCAAGACGCTCTGCCAGTCCGAGACATTGCAAGACCGAGAGACCTGAGACCGAGACCAAAGACTGTTGAGGCCGAGACAAGACCAAGACCACAAAAAAATGAACTACAAGTCTATCTTCTGCTCAGACATCAACCTGCCACACACTCGTCCATCAGCGCAGACAGACAGACTGACAGACAGACTGAATGTCTCGCTGATGTAAATCACTGGAAGGGACAGTTTAGTGTCAGAAGGAGCTGCTGGAACAGAGACAGAGCCCGTTTGTTCTCCGATAAAGAGTCGGTGCATCATCTGGGTTCAGGTTTCAGCGCAGATATGGACGCATTTCAGTGTGGGAAAGTTGCTGACAGCTTCCTGCTCCAGAGGACAAATAATAACTCGGGATGTTTGTAAACCGCTGCAGATGAATTTCAGATGTTGACTAGAGGAGGCGCAACCCCCAGACGCCCCCACCCTACAATAAAAGAGAGAGTGGGACTGTCCCGGTCCCACTCTCTCAGTTTCACATAGAATGAACTGGCAGTGCGTAAAGTACCTCTGCCCATCATTAGAAAGTCCTCTAGCGCCATCTTGTGGCCTGTATGGAGACATGTATGTTTCTCTTGTCTCCTACGTCATTACATCTTTCCATTAACCATTTCTTCTCACAACAGTGTTAGATCACGCAGTGTTGATATTATTCATGGAAATCTGTTGTGTTTTAACTCTTTATAGAGAACTCCAATCCCTGAGAATTTTTGCACACTAAAAGGCCTTTTTAAGAAAAAAAAAGGTTGTTTTTTTTTTTTCCCTGAAATTTTCACTGTATGTCAGTTGAAGTTTCCAAATACGTTAATTTGGCCAGTAAAGGGTTCCTGTTCATGTTTTTCCAGAAAGTAAAAAGTGTAATTTTTATTATTATTATTTTTTTACATTGATACAAAGTAAAGATAAGCAAGTTTAATAAAGTTACTCTAAAATACCAGAAAATAAGCTTATTCAATTTTGAACGAGAATTACTCAATAACAGCCAAAGGTGAAAGATGTGTGTCAACACACAAAACTCAAAGATCCCACGAAGGGGACAGACTGTCCTACTCAGTCTCTCTGTCTTTTCTTGTCCACACATAATGTGTCCTTTGCTCATTTAAATACCTCTGGAACGCAGTGAGCTGTTATCAGTTCGTGACTCACTTCTTCGTCATTCTCATTGTGGCTCATGGTAAAATCATCACTGCACATCCTGTTATTTTAAACTGATATAAACACAATTCTGTGATTTTTCTCACTTTGTCACTGACTGTTTTTATTATAGTTGTATTCTTTAAAACCTTTCTGAAGCAACAAATGCAAAAATGAAAATGTTTCAGCGACTCCTTTAACATGACAGGATGTATATACATCTTTGTGAATTATTCTTCTTAAATTATAATCTGATGGAACATTCAAAAACAAAACATTTATTTGGTTGTGAAATTCTTTTTTAGTTAATAAAAAATGTGATGTAGACAAAGTTCAAACACATATTTATAGCGTTTTCACTGAGAATAAAAGTGGTGTTCACTTCTTCAGCGAGGAGCTATACCATAAACTACACCATAAACTATACCATAAACTATACCATAAACTGTACCATAAACTATACAATAAACTATACCATAAACTACACCATAAAACTATACCATAAACTGTACCATAAACTATACAATAAACTATACCATAAACTGTACCATAAACTATACCATAAACTACACCATAAACTATACCATAAACTATACTATAAACTATACCATAAACTGTACCATAAACTATACCATAAACTACACCATAAACTATACCATAAACTACACTATAAACTATACCATAAACTACACCATAAACTATACCATAAACTACACTATAAACTGTACCATAAACTACACCATAAACTATGCCATAAACTATCCCATAAACTGTACCATAAACTATACAATAAACTATACCATAAACTACACCATAAACTGTACCATAAACTATACCATAAACTATACCATAAACTACACTATAAACTGTACCATAAACTATACCATAAACTGTACCATTAATTGTACCATAAACTACACTATAAACTATACCATAAACTGTACCATTAATTGTACCATAAACTACACCATAAACTGTACCATAAACCTGCAGAAAATTTAACGCATGGATCTGTAAAGACTAGAGGTGTGTGAGAAAATGTGTTTTTCTATGATTTGTCTTTCCTATTTACAGCTGTGCTTCTCTTCAATGAACTGCCGAATGAAAATATGCAACATTTCCCAGTATTAAATGTGGCAGCGAGAACCAACATGGTGGGATTGTAACCAGCTGTGGGATGAAGCGAGAGACAGCAATAACTTTACAGAAATGGAAATGAGCTTAATGTGCAGAACCACTGTGTTTACATGTTCAGAAGAAAGGCATGTGCCACAAGCTGCCACATCATCGCTAGTACACCTTGAATATGGATAGATTGCAAAGTATTTTGTCACAGCAGATGGGTTTACTAAGTCACTTTATGCAAATCCTCTCCTGGAGAACTTGAAATAATGAAGAAATAATGGATAAAATATAGAGTCCATCCATCCATCCATCCATCCATCTTCTTCTGCTTATCTGAAACCGGGTCGTGGGGGCAGCAGCCTGAGCAGGGATGCCCAGACTTCCCTCTCCCCAGACACCTCCTCCAGCTCTTCTGAGAGGATCCCAAGGCGTTCCCCGGCCAGCTGAGCGACATAGTCACCCCAGCGTGTCCTGGGTCTTCTTCTTGGTGTCCTCCTGGTGGGACATGCCTGGAACACCTCCGAGGCGTCCGGGGGCATCCAATACAGATGCCCGAGCCACCTCAGCTGGCTCCTCTCGATGTGGAGGAGCAGCAGCTCAAATCTGAGCTCGTCCCAGGTGACAGAGCTCCTCCCCCTATCTCCAAGGGTGCACCCCGTCACCCTGCGGAGGAAGCTCATCTCAGCCGCTTGTATCCGGGATCGTGTTCTTTCGGTCATGACTGGCCGCTGCACCGATCCGCCTGTCAATCTCACGCTCCATCCTTCCCTCACTCGTGAATAAGACCCCGAGATACTTAAACTCCTCCACCTGAGGCAGGAACTCTCCTCCTACCTGGAGGGGACAAACCACCTTTTTCTGGTCGAGAACCATGGCCTCGGACTTAAAGGTGCTGATTCTCATCCCAGCCGCTTCACACTCAGCTGCAAACCGCCCCAGCGCACGTTGGAGGTCTTGGCTCGAAGGAGCCAACAAGACAACATCATGTGCAAAAAGCAGAGATGAGATCCAGTTGTTCCTGAACCGGACCTCCTTCGGCCCCCAGCTACGCCTAGAAATTCTGTCCATAAAAGTAATGAACAGAACCGGTGACAAAGGGCAGCCCTGTAAAGTCCAACATGCACTGGGAACAGGTCTGACTTACTGCTGGCAATGCGAACCAAGCTCCTGCTCCGGTCGTACAGGGAACGCACAGCCCTTAGTAGAGGGCCACTGACCCCATACTCCCGGAGCACCTCCCACAGAATGCCACGAGGGACATGGTCAAAAGCCTTTACCAAGTCCACAAAACACATGTAGACTGCTTGGGCAAACTCCCATGAACCCTTGACCACCCTGTGGAGGGTATAGAGCTGGTCCAGTTTTCCTCGGCTGGGACGAAAACCGCATTGTTCCTCCTGGATCTGAGGTTCGACTATCGGCCGGACTCTCCTCTCCAGTACCCTGGAATAGACTTTCCCCGGGAGGCTGAGGAGTGTGATCCCTGGATAGTTGGAACACACCGTCTGGTCCCCCTTTTTAAAAAGAGGGACCACGACCCTGGTCTGCCATTCCAGAGGCACTGTCCCCGACCCCACTCGATGTTGCAGAGACGTGTCAGCCAAGACAGCCCTACAATATCCAGAGACTTGAGGTACTCAGAGCGGATCTCATCCACTCCCGGTGCCTTGCCACTGGGAAGCTTCTTAACTACCTCAGTGCCTTCATCTTGGGTGATGAATGAATTCACCTCTGTGTCCTCAGCCTCTGCTTCCTCTAGGGAAGGCGTGTCAGTGGGATTGAGGAGATTCTCGAAGTATTCCTTCCACCGCCCGACAATATCCCCAGTCGAGGTCAACAGTTCCCCGCCTCCACTGTAAACAGTGTTGGCGAAGCACTACTTCCCCCTCCTGAGGCTCCGGATGGTTTGCCAGAAGTTCTTCGAGGCCGACCAGTAGTCACCTAAGTCTACCTGCATTTACCAGTCACTAGCAGTCTCTAAACATCCAAACGCTCTGTAGGACAGATGGCTCTAACTATGTGAACTATAGGGCTGTTGGACCGTGTTTGTCACCATTACTATCTTGGAGTGTTGGCCAGAACACTACTTCAAGGCCAGGAGGATATCCAAGGTAGGTAGTTGTACCAATCCCACGTTGGAGGCAATGAGGAGTCAGAGTGGTGGTTTTAACTTGTATTGAGCGACAGCATGAGCAGAGGGTCTGGTCATTAGCATTACCACATGGAATGAAGGTGTGGTCTCTGCAAACAACATATAAGAACAAATTACTAAATACAAAGAAATGTCCATACATACAGCTGTACATGTGTCAACTTACAGAGCATACACCATCTTCACTAACAGAACACACAATATAGTCGTGAGCCTGCACAACAACGTGAAAGAGTAGAAACTTAGCTAGTCAAATGCACAGGCTGCATGCTGAAGCTACCAGAAGGTTTGGCTGCTAACTTAAACACATGCATCAAACCTAGCACTCGTAAAACATTGAGAAACACTCTTAAGTTTCCAAACTTACTTTTGTCATGAACGCATACCCTTTAGGATAACAGCAGATCATCAGCAGGTTGAACTGAGCAGGAATCATTAGCTGTGAAGGAGTCCTAACTCTACAGCCTGTGTCTGCACCATCACCGGAAAGCTCTGTATGGTGTGCACTTCACTGACCGACAAGAACGTAGGAATCCTTGATGCTTACCTAACTATTATCTTAACACATTACACACATTACATTATAAACATCACAGGGCCTTTTGTACACTCTCGTTTCCTTGTCTTATCACTCCTACATTTCTCTTCCTCACGCACAAACTGAATTACTACACTCTCTTTCTTTGAGCCTCCTAACTTTTATACGTCTGTTTTCAATACCTGCAGCTAAACTTCTCAGCACCTGGTTGTGTCGCCATGTGTACTGGCCTTGTGACAAACTAACTTTACAGCCTGACAATATATGCCTTAATGTTGCAGTACCTGAACACAATGAACATGATGGGTCCCCATTTACCCAGAGCTTTAAGTTCTGAGGGGATGGTAACACATTTGTATGTAGCCCCTAGCAAGAATCTGATGTGGCTTTTCTCCATACTCCACATGTCTCTCCAACTAAACTAAACTAAACTTCTTCTCTACACTTTTCCAGTTTAACCACTGTCCCTGCTTAGCCTGAGCCATTGCCTTTGCACCCCTTATCATCTCTTCCTGTCCATGTACCTGATCCACAACCAACTTTCATCTCTCCTTTGGACCAGCTGAGCCAAGAGCCAAGCCCCAGGCCTCCCCGGCCAAACTGAACCTTACCTACAATATCTGCATGTCTAAGAGCTGCCTCTGCCATTCTTGGGTTCCATTTCCTTCCCTTGGCTGGATTTGGACCCACCTCCCTAAATATATCATCCTTGCTCCCACCTAACAACTCTGCCCTGATCTATTGGCAGCTGCAATATTGCTTTCCCATATAGTGCTATACTGCTCAGACACCTAGGAACACCTAACCACTTCTTTATGTAGGAGCTAACTAATCTTTCCATTCTTTCTACAATGGATATTGGATTTTGATAAATTGAAAATGGCCACATCAGCCGTGAGAATAACGCAAACTGTAAACTCCACAACTTCAGCTTTCCTGGAAGCTCTGATTCTATCCAGACCTTCAGCAGCATTCTTCCTAACTTGCTCTACCTGCTCTTTATCAGTCAGATCTACATTGTACCACCTGCCTAAACTCTTCACTGGCTTTTCTCTAGCTGTTGGAATTTCCTCTTCATCAATAACAAACTTCCTATCACTTATCTTCCCCCTAGATATTGATATACTCCTAGACTTACTAGGCTTAATCTTCATATTAGCCCACTTTAGGTTCATATTAATTCTATCAAGTAACCTCTTTTTACATGGAAGTGTTAGTAAACAGTGTCAGGTCATCCATGTAAGCCCTAACTGGTGGGAGATGCATCCCATTCTGCCATCTCTCCCCACCTACAACCCACTTAGACGCTCTAATAATTATTTCCATTGCCATTGTGAAGGCTAATGGAGAAATTGTACATCCTGCCATAATACCTATTTCTAACCTCTGCCAATCTGTTGGGAAACCTGCTGTATTTATACATAACCTAATGTCCTGAAAATGCTTTCATTAAATTAAAAACTATACCAGGCAGTTTAAAGTAATGAAATGCACTCCATATAAAGCTATATAAAAGAACCAAATGCATTTGCTAAATCTAAAAAGATTACATTAAGATTCCTTTTCTCAAATTTAGCTGCCTGAATCTGCCTTCTGCACTATTTAAGTACCTCGCTAAACTGAGCAACGACATTGAAGAAAATCTTCCCTTCTACATTCAACAAAGAAATCATCCAGAACTGGCTAAGATCCGATGTCTCTTTCTTCTTCGGAATGAGAATACCCCCTGCTCTACACCATGCTCTTGGGATAATTTGTTTCTCCCACACTATCCTTAACTGTTTCCACAAAAACTTAAGAACGTCAGGCGCACTTTTATAAACCCGGCAGGGGACTCCATTTGGCCCTGGGGCTGAAGAAGCCTTCGCACGCCTTACTATTTCTCGAACTCCCTTTCACTTAGGTGGTCTGATATCCATCTCATGACCTATCTATCCTACTGGAGGCACATCAGGTGGAAGACCAATTGTACTATTCTTCTCTAGGTCTGAATAAGTTACTCTTAAATATTACAATAGGAACTCTATATAACAAATTTGAACGGGTCCCTGTAAAAAGCTGTCCTAACCTTTTCTTTCCTCTTCCTCTTTTTCCTAAGATGTTCTGCTCTTCTAAGACTCCTTAGCCTACCTCTTAGTTCCTCATGCAAAATATCAGTTCCTTCCCTCTCTTCATCTGTAGCCTTTTTCCACTGCTTACTTAACTGCCTCCTTTCCTTAACCAGTCTTTCTATTTCTCTTTGCCTTCTAGAATTGACCTGACTGCATGCTCTCACCTCTCTTTCTGACATACACTCCAAACTTCTCCACACCATATGAATAAATAATGTCTCCCATCTTCTCTAATCTTTCTATTGCATTTTGTCTTAGCCTACCTAGTATACTCCACAAATCACTATTGACTACCCCCCACTCTTTTGCCTCATTTGCCCTAGGTCATTGAACTCTAGCTTTTTGCTCCATGTTTCTCTCTCTGACTGGCATGTTAACCCCTCCTGCATCCCTTCTTACTACCTCCTCCCCCTCAATGACAGTATTATTGATGTCCTGCGAACTGTGGTTTTCTACCTGTCGCTGGACTTCATCCAACTGACTTGACTGACTTCTTAAGAAGTACTGATCAATGCGGCTATACTGTCCTGTCTTTGCTAAACACTTCATCTTCCCCTGATGCGTGTAAGGCCTTTAATTGATGTTATTTCTGCCAGCCACTTGGACAAACCTGAACTTCCTTATCCTCTTTTACATTACTTTAAAACTCTACAACTTATTTCCTCTTCCCCTGAGTACTATTCTGTCTAGTTCTAACTCTAGAGGATAAGGCCATGCCCCTATCCTTTACCGAGTCACACATCCTATGCGTCGTCGTGTCCGGTCCAGTGTCTGTTGCCGTGTTATCTGCCTGTGAGTCATCTTCCACCCCTGCTCTCGCTGACTCTTGGGGTATTTCCTTAAAGAATGTGTAGCTAATTTTGGTTGTAGCAAAGCTGCTAAACCTCACCACTGCTGCCATGGGTTTGTTAGCCCCTACCAGCATCTTTGGGTTCTATTCCCTTCTGCCAGCTGTCTTTCCAGGCTGTCACATGGACTTTCCCTTGTTGATTGAACTAAACTGAATTTTGATTACAAGTCTGATATGAACTTAAGTTAAATGTCTAAGATGAACAAGGCTTCAGTTCATCATTGAACCATCTGAGTCACCAGCTTCCTCGTCTACTAAATGTTTGTATGCAAGGTTCAGAATTTTTGTAAAGGTGCATGCATTCTCCTGTCAAGTTTTAAAGATCACAATCTTTGTGGAAAGTGAAGAGAAGACTGCTCCTTTGGTTTTACCAGTAAAATTGAGGACTAACATCAGCTTCCAGATTTTACAAAAGATTAAATAGGGTGTTATATTTTAGTTGGGTTCTGATGGTCAGGTGGCCATCCTAACTGGTGGCTGAGATGTGGTTGGTAGCAGACTAAATCAAAGAAATGAGCAAGTCAACTCATCAGACTGGCTGGGATGAGAGTTAGGGTTCGGCTAGTGCCAGTTAAAAACCATATGTGACGTTAATCCAGGATAGATGACACATCTTGGTTTAATGTTTGATCTTGGTTTGGTCTGGTTTAAGAGCTAATCTCAGAATTTAAAACTAAAACTGTTTTTGCTCCTTCAGACTCAGTTGCCACAGCATCGGGGCCACTGCTGGTGGAGGTTGCCAAGGCAACAGGCTGCAGTCTGGGTGTGGCTCTGTCCACCTCCATGTTGTGCAACAAGCAGGTGATCGTCATCGACAAGGTGAAACCAGCCAGCATAGCAGACAGGTACGGTGAAGCCTCTTCACGTTCAGGTCCAGGTTGTTCCTCACAGGTCACGCTTGTTGTTCATCATCAGGGTTACTTTTTAGTTTCAGGAATGCTCCCTGAAGGTTTGTTTCAGGTTGTGTAAAGTAACTATGGAAAGTTTTCCTGACATATGTAGAACGTTAGCTGAAAGTTATGTTTTACGTCACCTGAACGCCAACCTTTAGAGAACCATCGCAGAACATTGTCTTGTGGTTGTAATAACATTCCACTAACCTTTAAATTACTACTAACAAACCTCTAAAAGACCTCATGACATCATTATCTCCCTAACTCGTTAATTACTAATTTTCTGATCTAATAAAAGTTAGAAACAGAAGCATGTTGGTTTATTATTAAACAGCATCAACCAGGTCAGCTAAAGCTAACTAACTGATCTTTTTTTGTAACAGTTTCCATTTTAACAGAAAGACTTGTTAAAAAAGAAATTAAAAAGTGTCTGCTCATTTTATTTTAATGAGTATTTTAACATCCATTAATTTATGCATTAAGAGGATAAATCTGTTAGCAGATTTATTTCCCAGTCTCTTTTGCTTCTAACATGCCACAAATGACAAAGAAAATATTCTGTTAATGTGAGTGTTCAGTATAGCAATCAGCAATAAATATAAGAAATTTAATTCAAATGAATAATATACAATAATAATAAAATTTTGATTTCTTACCTTTTTCTGTGTGGTGAAAACTCCAATTATATTGGCAAAGCAGTGTTGCAGTGCCCTCCATCTCAGAGACTTTGGAGTGACATCGGACTGAGTCATGGGTCACATGACAACATCCACAGCTCTGATGGGTGAATTGTTGAAAATTCATCATTCAACCAATGGAGTTGCTGCTACACAGCTACAGCTAACCAATGAAATCAATAAAGAGGTGGGACTATAATTCCCACGCACCTTATTTGTGTATCGACCGCTACAACACAAACTGCTGCAACACAGATTTCTACAGCAGTGGTTATACATTGAATTACTTCCCTGGTGAGCAGTAAAAAAAATAATTTGCACAAAAACATTTTGTAAAATTATAAACAATATAAGTGAAAGAGAAACTTATATTTCTCAATAGTACAAATCCAAACAAACATTTGAAAAACACAGCAGAGAATTCAGTCAACTGTTGCTATTAGAATGGGAAACACACTTTTTAAAGTGCACAATCTCCACCTCCAACAATATACACCATATACATAAAAGTGGCAAATATATACAATCATAAATATAAGAAAATGTAACAAGAACAGAGAACAACAATATAACAATTACATAATATAACAATTATATAATGTTTTATGAATAATATAGGCCTTCAAATATACTCCAAATAGCACAAATCCTTCATCACACAAATTTGAACACACACTAAAGAAAATCTAATTATTACACTATTGCAATAAGAACAGAAAACACAACCTAAAACTAAAAGACTAAACCAATTTGTGGTGGAATCTAAACATTATCAAATGTACTTTTATTCTGAAGGAGACATATTTGTCTTAATAGGAAGTTGTTGTGTGTGGCAGACAGATTGTGAGTGCAATAAAACGTCCAGAGGTTAACGGATCCGATCTATCTGTTGTTATCAAGCACACATCACACAACACAATTCACCTAGGTGACCATAGAATCGTTTTGTATCACCTTTTATTAGCCATTCATTATTTGGAAGAAAGTGGAAGTGTGACTGACTTTAGCCCACTAATTCTATTCAATTTATTTGTATAGCACCTATTTACAACAAATCATCTGTAGGCGAACAGTGGAGATGTACAACATATATATACATGATATATAAAAATATAACATAATTCTATATATGTATAGAGTAACCCCGCAATCCTTTCTGTTCCATTTGGGAGACCCAGGTGAACTGTCCCCCGTGCCCTCCTCCCCCTTCTCACACAGCATCTGTACCATGGTTTGTGCACAACACACCAGCAAGCGGAGGCACCTGCCGCTCTAAGGGGTGCCAATTTGCCAATTCCCCACACAGTGATATAACAGATAAAAGAAAACTGCTTTGCAGTGCAGATTTTTATTTATTTATATTTTTTTAAAGTGCTCGTGCCACCCCTCATGCGTCATGAAAAAATGCCCAGTTTGCCTGTGCCAAAAAACTGCCACTGTTCTGCAACACAGATCGCTACAACAGATTGCTACAGGACATGCTTCCTGAACATAGCTAGAACCTTCCACCATCAGTCTCTGAAGAACTGTTGATACTTGTCATTTACCCTGAAATTAATAAAGTAGCACTGAACTGAATTTAGTTGAGGCTACTCTAAATTGAATTGAGTAGTAAATGAAAGATCTGTATTATTTGTTTTTGGGTTGTTGCTTTATTTATTGAAGTTATCATGTCTGTGAAAATCACCAAATACAGCAGATTCCATCCACCTAGAGGATAAAAACAGAAGCACATCTCAGTATTCCGGTAGCCTGTTTGGGCCTGAATGACTCTGCAGTGTTTGTGTGCAGATGTGGAGCTCTTCATGCAGGAGACCACATCCTGTCTGTAGACGGGAAGTCCATGGAGTTCTGCTCTCTGGCTGAAGCCACCCAGCTGCTGTCTGCTGCCTGTCAGACTGTCCGCATGGAAATCTTGCCCCAGCACCAGGCCCGACCAGCCCTGAATGCGCCGCAGCAAGGTAGATCATTCTAGGACTTGGACGTCATCTCTGGACCTCCATGTTGGAGGGTTAATGTCTGATCTTTCCTCTTGTGTTTACCTGAACACCCCCATGTTTGTGTGTGTGCTGCAGTCAAGGTGCAGCGTAGTCCCCGCCCCCTCCCCTGGGAAACTGGAAGCTCCGCCCCTCTTCTCCCTCCCTACCACTACAACACCTACCACCCCGACCAATCAGGGGCCAGATCTCACAACCGCCACGCCACTAACCCTCGTACGTCTGCCCATTGTTGTATTTAATTGTTTTGTTATGTTTTTCAGAAAGGGGGGGGGGTCACTCCTGGAGGACCTTGTCTCATCACATCTGTTTGTCTGTAGCTCTTAGCCACTCGTTCTCTCCTGGATCCATGTCGGCCTATAGTCTCTCGTCCTTGAACATGAGCAGCCTTCCCAGAAATGCGTATCCTACGAGTCCACGAAGTTCCATGATGAGGAGGAAGAACCGCAAGAAGGACTTCAAGAGTACCTGTGAGTCCGTGTACATCTACAAGCCTCAAACTGCCATATCCTCTGAACCTAATCACCTGAAAACTTTCATGTCGTCATGTCTGTCAACTGGTGTTCAAAGATCTGCTCCAGTTCTCCAGGATTATGGTTAGAACCAAGACCATAGTTTCTCAGCCTGTAAAAATGCTTCTTTAAGTCAGACATGTCCACCCTGTTTAAAGATCATCATTTTCCAGAATGCTGCTGCCACAGTTCTAACCAGAACCAGAAGAACTGGCCTGAGATCCTTCTAGTGACTACCAGTTACCTACAGAGGAGACTCTAAATCAATCAATAATATGGACCACAATCCATTTACGATCTTCTAATAGAACATAAACCAACAGAGCTCTGAGATCTTTCTGGTCCAGTTAACATTTATCTTCTCTGCTGCTCACAGATGAAGAAACTTCAATGTTAAGTGCACATTTAAAGCTTTTAAAAACTGTTATCCCATTAAGAGTTCCTGTCCTGTTAAGAGCTCTAATAACCAGTTAGTGACACTGGAGGTTAGAGTGATGGAGGTACCAGGATCAGACTGGAGGTTAGAGTGATGGAGATAATCGAATGAGGCAGAAACCAGATAATGTTCCAGTGGCTTTAATCAAGAAATGTTTAATGGGTGAGCAGTCATTCATGAATATATGTGTCAGGGGTGTTTTGTGAGCAGTGTGGACAAATCTCTGATGAAAAAGTCATTTTGGCCATTCTTTGTCCAATGTCATGAGTTCTGTGGAGAGTTTTATATTGGTTTATAAGTTTACATTTTTAGTCATGAAATAGATATTTTTACAGTTTTGAATCGAAAATTCAGTGACAGGAGCAATAGAGAGATCTTTTTTTTTCCATTTTATAAATGGGAGTAAATATTTTTGTTTGATGTCTGACTCACTGGGGTGAGTCCATCTGTAAATATACTGATCAGGTCTGACAGCTTGGAAGAAACTTTGATTCTAAGTAAGTGATGTGACCTGTGCTTAGAGGGATGGCTGTTTGGGCAGCCTCTTTTCATTTAGTTCTGTGCAATGGAAGGATGGATGTCTTTTTTCAGTTTATTGATTATTCAGCTATTGTGAAGTATAAATTAATCAGTTTAGCTACTATCTTGTAGGGATGGTTGGGGGTTTTGTAAAAAGAGCAAAATATTATCTGCATAAAGCTTGATCATATGGAGTTTTAGAGATGCATGGATTCCTCTGATGTGGAGGTTCTGATGGATAGTTTCTACTAAGGGTTCAATGAATATAACGAATAAAGAAAGGGGGAATGGACATCCGTGCCTAGTTCCT
>JBAMYA010042863.1:0-13957 GCA_037176975.1 Arrhamphus sclerolepis
TCTCCACCTCAGTTATTCCACCTTAAAGCAGCTGTTCTCCACCTCAGTTATTCCACCTTAAAGCAGTTGCTCTCCACCTCAGTTATTCCATTATCTGACGTCAGAACTGAATAAATGTTTCCTCACAAATGTTCTTAAATTTTAAGAACTCTAAACGTCTCTAAATACTCTTGCAAATAAAACGGAAAGGTGGGCCAGATTTGGCCCGTGGGCCTCGAGTTTGACACCAGTGAACCCAGTTTTCAGGCCATCTAGCTCTGCTTCACAGAATGACTGACTAGTATGAAATGGAAATCGCACCAACAGGTTCTACAACATATTTTTTCTTCTTTGTTTTTTTTTTCAGTACAATTTGCATCAGTCATGAGGTGAACGACTGCAGGTCCCTGCAGTCCTCCCTGATTCTCCCATCAGCTCTGGCAGTGCTCATTTTTGAGGTCACTGTCTTCGAAAAAAGTCCTGAAAAGACCTGAGGAGAAAGTTCCCTCATCCAGGAGGGATTTGGATGATTGAGAGGAGCCGGCTCAGGTCATGTGGTTAAGATGCCCCCCTAACGAGGTGTTCTGGGTGTGTCAATCAGGCCCAGGAATCTGTCCCCCAGCTGGCTTAGAAACAGCCTCCGTATCCCTCTGAAAAGCTGGAGGAGGTGGCTGAGGAGAGGGCAGGTGCTGGTGCCCCCTGACCTGAATCCAGATGAGAGGAAGCTCATGGATGGATGGTTTCCTGGAGGGAAGATGTGGACTTCTGCTGAAATTAAAGACGCTGACTGTTCTAATGGAGCTGAATTCACACCAGCAGGTATGTTGGTTGTAAAAGATCAAAATGACATGAGAACTGTAATTAACTGATGGCACTTCTGTCACTTTAGAGACAGTAGATCCTGCTGTGATGCCCCAGCAGCAGCTGTTTCATCGAGTCATGGAGAGCTAGGTGACATTTTACACATCTAAAAGCAGACGTTCAGCTGAGATAAATCAGTGATGCTGAAACAGATGTAGATGAGATGTAAGGTTCAGGATGAACGTGGCTCCAGCGGGCTCCAGCTCTGAGAAGTTTTCTAAAACCCGTTGCAGTAAAGAAGCCATAATCAGTGGAGAAAATAAAATCACAATTTACTTTTGAAATTGTGTCTTATAGCCACTCCATCCAGGAATACCACATCTGACCACACAGGGGGGCGTTTAGAGCTGTGATTCAGTTAAAGAAACCTGTAACATGTCTGATTGGTTCTGTAAGGTAATCAATAACAGCAGAGAGAGAGTGTTATATAACATGGGTGTCAAACTCTATGTCATCCTGGGCCACATCATCACCATAGTTACTGTTAAAGGGCCACATCATCACCATGGTTGCTGTTAAAGGACCACATCATCACCATGGTTACCATTAAAGGACCACATCATCACCATGGTTACCATTAAGGGGCCACATCATCACCATGGTTACTGTTAAAGGACCACATCATCACCATGGTTACCATTAAAGAGGTGGTTTTTCTTAATTTCTTCAACTAGCTTTGTCGTCAGATTTGATGCACTCGTGTAAAAGACGTTTTTTTGTAAATTGTAAATTGTAATTTCACAAAAATTGCAACCTTTGTTGCAATTTTTTTACCTAATTCACAATTTTTATTGTATAATCACAAATTAAAAAAAATGTTAACTATTTTATTTATTTAAAAAAAAAACACATTTTGTTGTAAAATTTACCATTTTTCAAGATCAAGAAATATCATCTTAACAAAAACGACAACAGTTGTAAAACTGAAAATGTTCCTATACTTTCCATTTTATGTCCTACAATCATAAATTATTGTTTTTTAAAAAAAGTCAATTTTACAAAAAAAATACAAAACGTAGCAATGTTTTTTTTCAAATTACTTGTTGAAATGTTCTAGTTACGAGTGTGTAATTGTCTTTCAACACTTAGTGTTTTAGCAACATGGATCAGTTACTTAATTTTTGATGGAACAAACAACCACAAACAGATGCAATGGAAAAACAAAAGAACCAAAAAAAACAAAAACCTCCAAACAACAACAAAGCGCTGAAGTAACAAAAGTCTCCAGAAAGTCAGAGATTCACTGACATCAAAGCAGCAGCAGCTGTTAAAGACAGCAGTTCACGCTGAAGAACAGTATTCACACATGGTGCAATCAGAGAAGGATGTTTCATCGGCGTGGAGACGCCTCGACCCAGAAGTGTCGTAGAGAAGCTGAGTTAACCTGCAGCTTCCTCAGAACACAAACCAAACACTGATTCGTTACGCTGCTGCTGAGAAAGAAAACCAAAACACCAGCATCATCCTGGTCTGACTGCTGCTCTGCTTCTACATCACCTCTGCTGCTGACACCCGTGGAACCAGTTCCTGGGAGTCTCCACATCCTTTCATCTGAGAGGAGAAACTCTTCCTGTCGTCTGACTGACTCAGATGAAGAAACAGAAACTGTCCTGAAGGACTTAAACACTGATGGACAGAAAATGGAACCAGTTTCAGTCTGGTTTACACACTGATCCAGTTTCAAGGATTACAGAGATGTTTTCTTCACAGTGAGTCTCAGATTGGAGCAGCAGTTTGGCTTCAAGCAGATTTCTCATCAGGAGCTCACATGGTCAGGTGGTGCTCAGGTGGTGTTCAGGTGATGTTCAGGTGATGTTCAGGTGATGTCCGGGTGGTGTTTAGGTGGAGTTTGGGTGGAGTTTGGGTGGTGTTCAGGTGATGTTCAGGTGGAGTTCGGGTGGTATTCAGGTGGAGTTCGGGTGGTGTTCAGGTGATGTTCAGGTGATGTTCGGGTGGTGTTCAGGTGATGTTCAGGTGATGTTCGGGTGGTGTTCAGGTGGTGTTCAGGTGATGTTCGGGTGGAGTTCATGTGGTGTTCGGGTGGTGTTCAGGTGACATCATAACCTGACGACATCGCCCTCCATCCTCTCTGACATGGAGGTGGGAGCAGAGAGCTCACCCAGATAAACCTGGACCTCCACCCCTCCTTAGTCCATCCATGTTTGGATACACAGTTGACCATCTACAGCCTCTCTGCTGTCTACCAGCACTGGTTTAACTGGTGAGGAGCTAACTGGGACACAAAACCTGCTGAATGTGTCATCTTGGTCACTGTTTCCATGGTAACATGATACCCTCAGAACCTAATGCAGGAACCTTTTCTACTCGTGAACAGGGAAATGGAAGTAGGTCAACCACCTGGATGAGACCTGAGTGTGTGTGTGTGTGTATGAGCGCATGCACATGCACGCTCACAGTAAACTGTATCTGGCAGCCTCCCATGATGTAGTCCAGGAACGAGTGCATCTTGATGACCTGAGGAGAAGAAAAAAAATCAGCTGACTTCAGTGGTTTAAAGGTTTCTCTGAAGCTTCATCATCATCTTCATCAGCTGAACACACTCGTGTGCACTTCACTCGTGCACGTGTTCTGATCATCTGCATGTACAAAACCATCAAGCACTTTAAACATTTAACGTAAAAACAAATGATCTCATGTGTTTGTTGAAAACAACCCACAACTGTGTAAAATGTAATAAATAATAAACAATAAACGAGTAATAAATGAAAACAACAATTTCAATGTAGATTAAAAATCACAAAAAAACCTGATTTGGACAGAAAAAAAGATTAAAAGATATGAGTAAAAAAGTGCTAAAGAAAGACTTAACTTGAAGACAGTCGAGTCTTTAGTTTAACTCTGAAAGGGTCTGAGTGAAGACTTTTAATCTGAAGAGAAAGTTGTGGCGTGATTTTAGGATGAACTTTTCTTTTTTGACAATAATGAGTTTTTTGTTTTGTTTTTTGTTTGTTTTTTAAAAACTTAAGATTTTATTGAAAAAAAAAATCACCTTTTTATGATAAAAAGTTGCAATATTGCAAAAACTATTATTTTATTAAAAAAAAGAAACAAAAAAAAAACACATTTGGCACAGAAATGCGTTTTTTGTAAGATTCACTCTGTAGTTGGCTCCTTTAAACCACCGTATGGTGGTTCCATGTTCCTGGGCGTGTTTATCCTGATTTACGGGTTTTGAGGTTGGTTGGCTGGAATTTGCCACCGTACGGTTGTTCTTTTACACATTTGTGAATCTGGAGATTTCTGTGAAAACATCTGCTCACAGATGAATGAATATTTCATGAGTTTGGCCCCTTTTATCATCCACAGTTGCTACAATGCTGGATACCGTATATAGAGTCATGAAAATGATATCCACCAGGTGGCAGCGTGCTGCATTTGGGTCTTTGTGGACGCCTGAACAACAACACATGAAATTCCAGACAACATTCCGGTCAATTTGGCAAGGAACATCAGCACTGAATATGAGATAAGTGGTGATCCTGTCTTTGGAAATAACTGGAGGAAGTGAAATATTCTGCAGTGCCCTCGTTGGAACCATCAGTGTTGATCAGGCTCCACTCCAGGGAGGACCAGATGTTCAATAATCCGTCAACTACATCACTGCGGAAAACCGTTGGGATGATTTTGGCGTTTAACTGGTCTGACCTGAATACCTAAGAACATCTGAGTTAATAAATATCAATATTTAATATTTATTAATCCAGCCTCTAATTAGTGAACATTCCAGCAAACGCAGAGGAGGATTTATTTCCAGAGTGAATGCATAACTCACTAATTCAGGTATTTTATTATTATAATTATTATTTTTATCTAATTTCCTCTGGGTTTCTTTTCAACTTCTTTACTGGGTAGGTATGCATCAGGATGATACAGTATTAGCAGACCTGCCTGGACCCTACACGATCCTGACTGGAAGAGTCCAGAAGGGATTCTCTACGAGCAGCTCGGCTCGTCCTCGACTCTTCAGAGAGGACCTATGCTGGGATTTACTGTGATCATCCCGACAACAGGATCTCCGTTCTCAAGTATTGTTTTGGTGGCCACATGAAATGACTGAATTGCTGCAGTTAGCATTGCTGCGGTTAGCGTCGCTGTGGTTAGCATTGCTAAGCTAAGCCTCTTCCTTCCACAACCCACACAAACACAAGAAAACATATTCTCTTTATAATATGAAAATGATCTGTTTTTATTCACAGCTCAGAAGTCAATATAATGCTAAGCGCTAAGTAGCTAAAATGTTAACCGTAATGGCTAGCTGTCAATCAAACAACACCAAATGATGTCTGGGCATGTGATTGGTCAGCTTTATTGCTTAATATAAATGTATCTGATGTGGTACAGAGGGATTCACCCAGATTTGCTGTGGTTTGGAGCCAGCACCTAGTGGTCAGTGGAGGAACTGCAACAAAACCTACTTCCTGGATGAGCTTCAACCTGGAAGTGGGATGGTTGCTGCCTGGTACAAGACCACAAAGACAAAAAAACAAACAAAAAACTCTAACGATTTACATTAACATACACAAAATGTTGCTTAATTACTGCTTAATTATCAGGAAACAAACGAATCCATAATTTCTGATGAGTTACCCTTTTGGTTTTGATGACTTGACACTGATTTAAGCATTATTTTCTTTAAAAAGCAAATTTACACCTTCTTAAGTAATGGCTTAATAGTGGTTAGCTCACGGCTTGTTTTCTGATAATGAAGCGATAATTAGGTGGTAATTAAGAAACATTTTGTCTATCTTATTATAAAGTGTCACCAATTTTTGTCTTTGTGACAATAACAACAAAAAGAAGAAGGTACTTTATTTTTCCAAGTCCCATTTATTCTCACAATTAATGTTAATAATAAGTGGATTTTGACTGCCTCAGATGACAATTTAGATGCTAATTTACATTTCAAGTTGTTGTTACTGTTTTTTCTTTTGTTTCATTTTGTTTTGTGTAATAATAAAGCCCTGTTGCTGGAATAGAAATAGCCATTTTTTCATCATATTTCATGACTTTAAAGTCGTTACAGGCCATTTTCTGTTGCAATTTTCAGCCTCCAGCCCCATTTATATTCATTCAACTGTCTCTTCCATGACAATGTCTGAAAATTCAATGAATAAATAGAAATAAAGAGGATTTCGGGTGAAATGACACGGAGCAGCAGATGAAGAGAAACAAGTTAACAAGTTAAAGTCCTACATTTTCCTGTTTTCTTGGTTCAATTATAGGAGCGGTTAACTGGCAGAGCCTTGAAGAGGAGCCCTTCTGCGTCTCAGAGACCTGCTGGAGCTGCAGGGAGGACCGTGGAGACTTCACTCCAGGCTTCTGAGAAAATGAAACACCCACTTGGTTCAGAAGGTTCCACTACAGAGACCTCTACTTGGAGAAATGCTCGTCCTCTGTGAAATGAGCAAAAGCCATAATCAGGGGCCCCTGCTCAGGTCCGTTTGGGGCCCTGGAGGCTCAGACAGAATGAGATCATCTGTCTGCAGCTGGATGATCATCATCTGAGGTAAGGAGGGCAACGCCGCTACCTGCAGCGCGTAAACACGCCTCCACTCATCTGCCGAGAGGAAATTAGCTCGTAGCCTCGTCGCTGCTCAGTAATTTGTTTCTCCACCTCTCAGGCGGCGGCAGAGCCGCGTGCACGCAGAGGCTCATCATGTGTCGAGTGTTATCAGGCAAAATGTTATCTGGCTTTCATTTGCTGATGGGATTCCCCTGGCTCCCCCCACCACCACCCCCTTGCAGCCTGTCGTCTGAGCGCCATTCAGCTCAGCATAGCAGCAAATGTCAGGTTGGACAGGATGCTCAGAGCTGAAGAATCGGTTCCTCTAACAGTCTGTCTGCCAGACATCAACCTCGGGAAAACGAGGGTGAGCAGACCTTCAGAGACAGAAGCGAAAGCGAAAGCGTGCAGAAAAACTGACGATGAGTCACCTTGCACTGGTTCAGAATCACAATCCCAGAGTTCCTGTAGTTCTTCTTCTTTACTTTGTATTTGGGGTTTATGCACGGCCACTGCACCTGCGACACACAAACACACAGATTAAACACATTTACTGGGAACAGCTTTCTGTCTGCTGTTGTTTCTACAGCAGGTGGAAAAAATGTTCCATGATTCAGATAAGAGGCTCATCAGCGAGCCGCTCTTTATCTGAAACTGTATTACTTGTAACTGGAGGCAACATTGCATTGATGAATCCACCCATTAACACGTGCAAAAACACGATCACCTGATCAGGTGAGGAAGCAGACTCACCACCAGTGGAGGATGATCTGCTCAACTGATGGAAACAGTTCCACGCCTTTGATGGTCCAATATTCAGTTATGCTTCATTTCTCTGTTTTCAGTTGAGGGGAGGGTTGGAGATCTTTGAATGAAGCATTTCATTGGTATATTACCTTCAATTCAAGTGAATTTATCTATTGTCTCCAATGGACAAAGCTGGACTGGAGTTTAAGGTCACCATCCAGTCTGACACCAGGTTTGTTGCTGTCTGTGTCTAGTAAGGGTTCAGAGGACCCAGATGAACCTGGACTTTAAAGGCATCACTGGGCCCAAACAACATGACCTCAGTCTCTGGTCCTCCACATCCTCACACTGAAGCTACGGCTAACGTTAAACAGATATTCATGCTCAGATCAGCTAACGTTAAACAGAGATTCATGTTCAGATCAGCTAACGTTAGACAGATTTTCATGTTCAGATTAGCTAACGTTAAACAGATATTCATGTTCAGATCAGCTAACGTTAAACAGATATTCATGTTCAGATTAGCTAACGTTAGACAGAGATTCATGCTCAGATTAGCTAACGTTAGACAGAGATTCATGTTCAGATTACGTCTTGAATAGTTTCCTTAATCGTTGGAGCAGGTTTACCAGATGTCTTACGTTTGTAAATGAGATGGACCTCATCCACAACAATCCATAGCAGATTGTCACAAACATCCAAGTCTTTAATTAACTGTTGATGTCAAAGCCGATTCAAACAACTGTGCACCATCCAGACTACAACATCTGAGCTCTGTTGTCATCACGTTAAACCCTCTGAGACACGACGAGGATGGACTGATCTGATTGGCTCCCCAAGACTTTGGTGCATTTTTAATGAGCTCCAACGAAGGGTAATTAGATGAACCTGAAGAAAAAATGTAAATCTGGAAACAGTAGATCTAGATTTCGAGGCTACCAGTTGACTTGATTCAAACCTGAATGACTGAGAGTCTAAACCAGGATCAACTGGAGGATCACTCTTTTGGTCTGAGGTCCTCTTTTATAAACTTCCTGCCGCTGTCACACTGATGTGATGCTGTAATTCTTCCTTTAGTTCCAACTCTCACTGTCACAGAACCTCACAAATCACAACCCAACAAAGTCTGAAGAGTCAGCCTTCAAACGGAAGATCTGTTAATGCTTTTATAAGCCACTTATTTCTGGTGCTTTTATTTCCCATCTCTTTTTTTATCTTTAATGAAACTGTGTGAGCTTCAGGTCTTCAGACGAGCCAACTGAAGTCCAACATCCACAAGACTTTTGAAAAGTGTTTTAAAAGCACCATAAAATCAGCTTACCTCACAAGTTTGTTGTTTGTTTGATTTGCAGTGAATCATTTTAATTATATCCCGTATAAAAACATCTAGCTAAGCCCCCTCAGTGACGTCACCTGCAGGTTTCTGAAGTGCCCCCATTCTGCTTGGAGCCCACCCTGGTGAATCCAGACATGGGCCAATCACAAGCCGAGCAGCTGGCTGGAAAGCAAATCAACTATTTCCTCAAATGAGGCAGATGTCGATGTAAGTTCTTCTTCCAAACATTGTGTTGTTCATCTGTGGAGTGAAAGCTTCAACGAAGCAACCAGAGGTTTCCACCCAGGATGAACGAAGCTGTCAGACAGCAGCATGGACCCCCGCCAGGGGAAACACCATCCAAACGAAGCCCCTTGGGACCCGCCACCATGGAAAGTAGGCTCCACATGTGAGTTGTGACTCAATCTATGTCAGGACAGATGGGTGAAGGATGGAAGGGGATGAACGGAGGACTCCCTGGAGATGTCGGCTTGGAGGGATTTCTGGTTTCTGTGTCACTAGGAAGCCGTCAACTCAGGAAGGAGGGTGGTAAATAAGAGCTGAGGAGGTTTCCTGGTGGACTTGGACTCACGTTGCTCAAGTTTCCAGGGCAGAAGATGAAGTAGTTCAGCCCATGTGTGACATTTCAGCAGCCAAGAAGAGAAATTCCCGTCCGTGAAGACATCTGCATACCCGTGTTATGTTACTGAGATGCAAATGCATCAAGCAGAAAGAAGCCCTGGACACTTGTCTGTAAAGATGATATGAAATAAGACTTATATTTATCCCACTTCCCTGAAATTACCCTGTTACAGCAACAGCAAAGGCAAATTACGAGGGTAGGATGAAATATGCAAAAATAGACACATTGTACATTTCTGCACAAAATATACAGGTTTATAAAGAGGCTGAAAAAAAACAGTGTGAAGGTCATAAATGAGTAGAGCAAATAAAAATCTAAATAAGATAATCATCAATTATTTCTGCTGGTTCTATCGGAGATGCTGAAGACATCCGGCTCTTCATCATCATTAACAAGTCCTCACAGGTTTCTGCTGAGGAATCCTCGTTTCTGTCGGTGTTTTCATCCTCTGTGGGTTTCCAGTGAAACACACTGGGATCATATGGAAGCAGACTGGCGCTAAGCGACCGTCAGGGAACACTTTAATTAGCCGTCTTTTCTCCTTTTTTTCCCTCCCTCACAGCCGTGTCTTCATTAAATGAGGAAGTCGCGTGGCAGCGTCTGTCCAAACAAACTGCAGCGTTTTTGTCTCAGAGGAGCGTTTTTGAAGTGAGGTCGTGCTGCTAATTGGCACAGTTGTGCAAACCTGGAGCCGCGGGGCTCATTGGGAATCAGGTCATTCCTGATTAACCTGCCAGGCTCAGACTCCAGACGCTGCTCTGGGATGTTGATGGGTCAAACAGTACTTGATGGACGCTGATGTCAGTTTCTGAATTATTGATCAGGTTATCAACTTTTCCATCTTCAAAGCTGAGAGGGCATACGTTAGCCTGATAGCTCAATAATCCTCACATGGTCTTTTCTCTGTTTTTTCTGTTTCAGAATAAGTTAAAAAAAAAAATGAAACAGAGGAACAATAGAAAATGAAAACAAGAACAACAGACAAAAAAGACACTTCATGTGGTCGTGTTTGGAATGCTGAGAAACTGATGAGGTCCGTAACTTCGGAGTGGCGAGTTTTGTGATGACCTCACCAAGGTAGAAGACTGCTCGCGGAGCACCAAAGAGCTGATTTTAGAGAACTTTTTCCCACTATCAGAAAGTTTGCCGGTAAGTTCACCATAAAAAGCTCTCTCAGATAGGACAGTTCTCACTGCGCTGGGATTGGAGAGCAGACCAGCATAAATCATATCCATGAAAGGCACAAGTTGCTAAGCAACCAAAACACTATCAGGAAGTGGTCAGTAGATATAATCTAGTTTTTCAAGTCGCTGAGATGGGTGCATCACACTTTCTTGAATCACCACTTTAGTGTTGTGCAGGGAATGATCCCAGGAGGTGTGTTGTCTGGGCCCTGGTCGGGCCTCCCAAGGCATGTTGGTCCTGAGTGATGATCCTCAGTCCTGCATCCTGACTGGGATCCCAGACTACATGATCTGCAACTCAACAACCAACTGCTCTGCAAACTGCTTAACAGAACACACGTCATAACCACAATCAGACAGAAGCGACTCATTTCAGAGGGACCGAGCAGTGGAGCTGTTTACGTTAAGATGAATGAAGGGAGCAAACATGGACAACGAAACGGAGTAGCAGAAAGGGGGAGTGTTACTTAAAGGCCTTTGTAATGGAAAAGTCGTTACCTACCCCAGTTCAGTGGTCTGTTCCCTGCTCTCTCACTGGCTCTCTCACTGGCTCTCTCACTGGCTCTCTCATTGGCTCTCTCATTGGCTCTCTCACTGACTCTCTCACTGGCTCTCTCACTGGCTCTCTCACTGGCTCTCTCACTGGCTCTCTCACTGGCTCTCTCATTGGCTCTCTCACTGACTCTCTCACTGGCTCTCTCATTGATTCTCTCACTGGCTCTCTCATTGGCTCTCTCATTGGCTCTCTCATTGGCTCTCTCACTGGCTCTCTCATTGGCTCTCTCACTGGCTCTCTCACTGGCTCTCTCATTGGTTCTCTCACTGGCTCTTTCACTGACTCTCTCATTGGTTCTCTCCAGATTTGTAGCATGCTAACATCAAAAGTTGAAGCTCTCGGAGGTGTGAGTTGAAGACCTTTCTGCCAGACGTGCCCAGTGAATCCTCACCACACACTTGGGTCTATCAGGTCTGTCCAGCATCCTCCGCGACCTTCTGATCCAACTGAACAGGTGATGATGAGCTGACAGCTCAGACACTCTCTGGACCCGAGTGCAAGACCAGAAATCCAACAACATGACTAGAAATTTGATCATTAAACTTCGACCCAGATGTCTTGATGTCACAAAAACTTATGACACTCTTATGTTCAAACATGGTATTTCGCTATGGGTCCAACATGTCCAACAACAGAACACCTCCAGCACCATTTTCCCATGGATCAACTGGACACACGTGAGCTCCAGCAGATTATTGACCCTAAAAAGAAATTAACTGGTATGTGTAATGGATGGATTTCATATTTAATGGTGTAAATCTTACACAGAGCAACTGTAAAACACATTTTGCGTTACTTTACTTTGAAAGGTCCCTGGAACCCACATCAACATAGCTCCTATTTTTCATGAGCATGTGAGGATTATTTGATTACGTGACCACCAGGGAGGTTTTCATCCTCTATCAACTGTTTTAACTCTGTTTATAGTCTTTACCAACTCCTGAGGGAGCTCTTTACCATCCTTCCAAATATGTTTTTTTATGTTAGAGCTAATTAGCGGCTAAAGTTTTGGAAAAGCGAGGGGAAGAAACTCTACCAACTCTACCAACTGTTTGGTCTCTCTGGCTGGGATTCACATCGGGCTGATGTAGAAAACTCCTGCACGGCTTCCACGTTGTCTGTGTGTAACATCCTGCTGTGTATTTCTGCCGTCTGACTGTAAGAGTGTGTCACAGTGTGTGAGCTGTGGTGTCGCTCAGTCTGACACTCGCTGAGCCAGTAAATTGATTGTGCAGCTGAAGGAGACGCAGAGCGAACAGATAAGCTGCTTCACCGGGACATTTCTCCTTTAGGAGTGACTTCCAGAGCCTCCGACTGCACACCTGACCGCAGAACCTCACAGAAATCCTTCTTGACGCACGATGAATGAGGCTCAACTTTATAACTAATGTCTTTGACTGGCAGGCTTCTTCTTAGCGTTTTAGTGTTTACGTTAGCTGGATTCAGACGGCGGCTCACCTGTCGCCCATCGATGGCTCCTCTCATCTCCTTGAACGTGGCCTCAAACTCACCGATGTAGTCGTGCTTCCCATTGGAGTCCCAGTCCCACACGGTGCACTGAGGACAGGAAAAGAGCAAAGAAAAACTGGAAATCCCATTAACTCATACAACTGGTCACAGAAAACATAGCAAACGCTGAATGTTAGGATTTATTTCATGAAAAAAAGAAGTTGGGACATGAGCAACAAAAGCCTGGAAAAATCATTGGTACTAAAACGAACTTATTCTCTCTGTATGATTTCAGACTAACGACGGTTGCTGGAGGCAAAAATGTTCCATCGTAGCTCAGAAACGGTGGTGGTAGATCTGACACTGAGACGGGAGCAAAGACGAAAGACAGAACCGTCTGGAGACCAAAGACGGCTGAGACGGATATCAGCAGGGACGGTCCCAGAATGTGACAACCTGTCGTTGCTTCCAAAGTCTCTCTCAGCTAACCAACCAATAGGAACGCACCATGAAAATAATGTAAACATCAGCACTAAGCCAATCAGAAACCATCCCACGTCCAGTTTGAAGCTCATCCAGGAAGTAGGTTTTGTTGCAGGTCCTCCACCCACCACTAGGTGCAGGCAGATCTCCATCGACCTCCATGTTAAAGGTCCAGCTTTGCAGCAGAATTAAACATATTTACATTCTGCTTCAGAAACTGTTTTTTTCATCTGTGGTTACATTTTACATCCATGACAACTGTACGGGGTGAACGTTTTTACACCACATCCGATAAATTTATGCTAAGCAATGAAGCTGACCAACCAGATGCCAGGCTGTCATTTGATATGACCTTGTTTGTCCAGTATTTACAGTCTATGGTCTACGGGAAACAGGGAGAAAAATGTGCAACTCAAATAAAGAAGAATGATTTTATTTTTTTTTATATCAAACCAACACTACCACAACAACGCTAACTTTAGAGTCACCTGTGCACTAGCATGTTAGCAGCAGCCTGCTAATGACGTGATGACGCTGCGTTTAGATCCTGAAATACACTCAAATGTATTTAAGTTGTAGGCACAATTCAACATGTTCAGTCACACAGTGGAACATGCTGGAATTTAATTATCTACTGATTTAACGTCATGTCATGTGACTTGAACTAATCTGTTAAAGTTGTGTGAACCCGTTGGTCAGTGGCATGATTGTCCTAAAAAACAAGCATCTTAGAGAGACAGGAGACAGACAGAGGTTCACAAATCTGAGAAAACTCAGAACACTGTGAAGAAAGAAAAGAAATATAATAAATATAATAATGTTTAAAATTCAAAAAGCAGTATTGGATCTTTGAACTGCAAAGGAGCTCAGAAATGTCTGAAAACACAGCTGCCATCTACGAGGTTAAAGCTGCGTCATCTGAAGAAGCAGACGTGCAGACACGGTCCAGAACTGTCAAGACTGTTTTCACAAAGGGAAGGATAGAATATTAACAACCCAGTTAGTCTCTCTTTCTTTTAGTGAACTAAAAAAATCCCCAAAAATAAAGAAAGAAAACAATATATAATCATTTCACAAAGTGAAAAATCAAGGTAGTGCTTATATATATATGTATGTATGTACATATACATATAACAGAAAGCATGTGAAGATGGCCTTTAAAGAACTGTGAATACCCCATCATACAGGCTAAATTTGCTATTGAGGGGGTTCTTGT
>JBAMYA010042864.1:0-13957 GCA_037176975.1 Arrhamphus sclerolepis
TTAATTATTGATTATTTATATGTTTTATGGAATGATTTTATTTGCCTCTTGTGATTTTATGTAGATGTAAAGCACTTGTGTTTGAATTGTGCTCTAGAAATAAACTTGCCTTGACTTACTTTGCAGAAGCTTATAAAAATGATGCCACAGTGAATGTGTGTCATATTCATATTCAAAGCTAGAGACAGAGTGTGCTACTTTGTTTTGGACGGGCAGTATATATTGTGGTTAGAATGATACGGTAAAAAGCTAAATTAAAAAGGCAGCGATTCTTACATGCATTTTTTATTATTTCTTTTCAGATAGGATGAACTCAAGATACTGTACTTCCTGTTAGGGCTGGGAAATTAATCAAAACTCAATGTAACCTTGTTCATTGCAATTATTTCTCTTCTTTGAAAGACTCATTATACACCATATATAGATAAACTGTGTGTTTATATAAGATATATGTGACATATGATTTATTAGAAAAATATCCAAGTTTTAACAGATGATTATATTTGTAGCAAAAAACTTGTTGGTGGTCTATGAGAGCAAAAAATAAAATTATACCAAAATAATCACCCATTAATCGGATCTGAGATAACTTGAATTTTTAGTGATACTGATTTTGGCTCATATTGCCCAGGCTTATTTGTTCTGTTTAATGGCACCTTTTTGTTTTAGTTTATTAATTTTTATCCACTTTTGCATTTCAGACATGCTACACATGACATAGTAAGTTGGTAAAGCATATTTTTTATCGCTCAGTAATTTCTTTTCTCAACACTTGAAAGATGCTCTGGCATTGAGTTGCAGTTAATAGTGTCCAATTCTCCCTGCAAATATGTCTTAAGATGTGCAACACTACTTACTACGACTAAATTCCCCCTGTACAAACTTAAGTTTAAATAATTGAAGTGAACTGTTAAAAAAAAGGAAAGAAATATCTTATGTTTAAACAGACTTCAAATAAATGCAAGTCAAAGTAAAGGCAAGAATCCTTTTTTTCCTGATGTGAAGGACACATTAGTGTCCGTCTCTCCTCATCTTACAGACTAGGTCACACAAAAGAAACTAGTTTTCAACAAGTGTTCGACCACACCAAAAACGCTGTGAAAGTGGTTTTTGCAGAAGCTTTAATGGTATTAACAGAAGGAAACAGTCTATATCCACATGGAGGCTATGTGTCATAACCCTACTTTTATGGAAACGTTTCAGGGAACTGTTGGCCAGGCCTGTAAAGTGACCTCCGTTTTTTATGATTGAAATCACTGGTCTACTTCCTTTTACATACACAAACTGAGCAAAATGGCAGTATAAGGAAACAAACTGTGCCCTTAGAGATTCCCCCCAATTACTGAATGCACTGCTTTGCTTTCAACAAATTTTCCTGTCCAGACCGGATCCATGTGGTCAAGATATCTTTCATGTTTGTGTGAGAAAAAGATGAAGCACTTGGCTGACAATGTAACTTTCCAACAGTTCAGACATATTGATTATACTGCTTAAGATTTCACTCATTTGTACTTAGAAAAAAACAGAAAAGAGAGGCCATTCTTTGGTCAGGATAATGCTTAAATATGATAATCAATATGGTGTTGTGTAGGAGCAACTGTAGTGAAAAGCAATTTCCCCTCAGGGATCAATAAAGCAATTCTGATAACCACCAAGCCACTGTGCTGCCCTCCAAAAAGACAGAAAAAAAATGCATTCATGAATTTAAAGTAAAAGTAGATGACAGTGTCAATGATGTTAAAAGAGAAAAGCACCATCACAAGCTTAAGACCGCAATAAACTGTGTATGTATATGCAGCTGTTACCAGGTTCAACATTTTTACATAAAACCAAAGGAGTGCAATAGAAATAATGCATTTTTTTTTTGTCTCTAAATAGTTTATTTAGACATATGTTATCAGCAAAGCAGGAAGATGTTGACATCATACACTGAAGCAGAAAGAAATTAGCATCATTCACTGATACTGCAAGACGTATTATCATTAAAATCTTCAACAATATGTTTTCCTAATATCGTGCAGTCATGATTATTGTACTTCAGGAAGTCCTTTGTTTCTACTTTACTTCATATCAGCAGTTATGTAGTTCTCTTAACTGAAGAAATAAATCATTTGTAACAAGGAAATTCAATATAATTTAATCTTTTCTTCTGTCAGAAGGTAGAAATGTTCAACTCATTATTTAATGCAGCAGCAGCAGTTCCGACATGAAAGAAAACATCAGTGAAACTCAGCTCATAAGCAATAGTTTTTAATGTTGAACTCAAACAAAGCAGAGAAGTACGAATGAATCCACTCTTAATGTGCAACTTTTACTCTAAAACTGAACGGAGAATGAAGTTTATTTCATGCCAGGTTTAGTTTTGATGCAACTTTTCATTCATGCTTTCCCTAAAGCTGCCTTCTGTAGGATTAGCTTTTAAAACAATGTGTCAGTTATTTTTAGCATTTGGATTAAAAATGGACTGTGTACTGCAAGTACCTTTTCAATCGTATTTCTCCCCCCTTAAAAAAAAAAACTATTAAAAGAGCAAAACAACAAACTTCTCATTTACATTTTCCTCTCCTTTGTCAAGCTCTCAGAGAAGTCTGCTTGCAACATTTATCTTATTCCAAACCAGTGTGTTTTTGGAGCTCTAGAAAAGGGGCATTTAGAAATGAAATCACATTTGGCACAATGTTGCAGAGACTTTAAAAAAGGGACTGTGTTACAACCTTGAGGATCACAGACTGCATGTGGTTGATTCAACTGTTCTCAGACACCGTTGGTGTCGTGCATGGAAAAACTCTCATTCCATTTCATGATGAAGTGTTTATGACCTGATTGCAGGCCATTTCAGCTTTAAAAAAAACAGATGAGGGGATGTGTGCGATTGGAAGCCACGTTGTATCTTATATGATAAGCAGAAATATGTGGAACATTTCAGCCAAATGTGCGGACCAGGATGATCTTTCCATCTTAAAACTGATGAATTGTGCACATGGAGGTCAAATCCTTGGATAACCCTAATAAACGTGGCTGATACATCAATTCAGCCATCTTTGCTGCTTCATGAAAGACTTATAAAACATAAAAGAGTGCACATGTTTCCAGCATTACCAGATATTGCTGTCTGGCAAGCACCCAATGTCAAACTGCCTGTGATAAAGAAAGGCCATAGTTATTCAACCTTTTGTTTTTTTTCCACATTTTCTAGCTATAAAGACATGAAAGCTTGATAAACTGCACTGTAACCATTCAGATGCTTATCACGTGTATTTTTTTTGCAGACTATGAAAGTAATTTATATAACTAGAAGCTCCACTGTGACTTGCAAATATGTCCCCCTTTTTTCAAAAAAAAAAAACAAAACCTGATTTACATTTATTCATTTAGCTAAATCCTCTCCACGCAGCTCTGATGTGAAACAACAGGAGGGAACAATAATTGGGGTGTGTGCTTGTTAGTGCGAGAGACAGATGGGGAGATCTCGTTACCTTAACAGCCCTGGCTGGAGACAGTTCTGCACCAGCTAACATTTATCCCTTTCTGGTCAGGAAATAAAATACTTGATATTGTTTGGCCATTTGGATCATAACTTCATCTTTCAAATGAGAAAAGAAAATGTTAGACCCCGACAGGCACCTCAGGTGACAAGACGAGGAATCAGCGGGCAGTCTAGCGTTGAAAAAGGCAAAGAACTGGCTCAGGCAGCTTAGCTGAGTTACGAAAAACATACTAACAAACAATCACTACTGTCACCCCTGCAGCTCTAACTGCAATTTGATTAGCAATATAATATTTTAAAGTCAAGCCTCAGTTCATTATTTATCATACAACACTGTATATGTTAAAAAAATGACTGAAATATTACTTCTCTTGCTCTTCCAGGTGTTGCACATGTTCAGCATTTTAAGCTGCATAAATAACAGCGACTTTCCAGATTTTGGTGCTTGCAACAATTGAAAATTTCAATTCAAATAGCTTACTCCTTCAGCCCTAGCTGCAAGCATGGATTATGTGGAAACAAAAAGAAGTCTGACAAATTCCCCAGCAGCATACTGGAAAGAGAGCGAAGTCAAATTATCAATCAGCACAAGAGGCCAAAATGACAAGAATTACAATCAACTTCTGCAACATAGAGAAGAGCTTCCTTCAGTGATTGAACGATGAAGATGGTGGTAGTGATTTTGCATTAAATATACATTTGTAGTGATAAACAGAAATTTTACAGGATGCCATTTGATTTTAACAAAAAACAAATATTAATTTATTAAATCTGTATTTTTAAATCGAAGACAGTTCCATTGGCTCCATGTGCTTTTCCCAAACGTGGCATGTCAAATATTTTCATAATACATTCTTGCTGGCTGATAACTGGAAGCGAAACTGAAAACTTGAAAAGTTTTGTGTGTTGTTACAAAAACGTACAACAACTCTGACTGAAGTAGTCAAATATGCATGTAGCTAGCTCCAAAAACCAGCTTACAGCTTGCCTGTCTTAGCTGAAATGGAAACAGAACAATGCCCCTTGATGCAGTCCGGTTTCCAACTCCTCAGCAAGAAAAGTAGCAAAAGAGCTCCGGACCCCACGTAACCTGTTTTGTTTACAGCGCCATTGTGGCAGTAAAGAGAACCGCTCATGTAAGTCAAAAGTCACGTAATTATGAATTTTCGAGCGTCCGAGTTTACCGCGCATTTCAATCCAAAGGATATTGAAAACTATGTTCCTAAGACAGAAAGACTCAATATTACTGCATGATACAATCCTCCAGGAGTACTTTTTGAAAGCTGCCAGACCTTCAATATCCCGACATACACAACTACTTAATCAACTTTCCTTCATCATACTCCGGGGATTCTCCAAAAAATTTCAAAAGCCTCAAGGGGTATAAATTGCTGGTATGCTCTGGATTTGTGAACAATATTCAGCTTTGGAATCTTTCAGCTAAGGATTATTTTATTGTTACTGGAAGGGTAAGTGGCACGTCATTCATTTGATTAACATAAGCTCCAAAGAAAGGCACAAGTGTAGGCTAGTGTAATCAGCATGTTAATTCTAAAGAAATAGTGGATTTTCACCAGATAAACAAGACTGTCTCTGTACTGTGTGAATGGCAATGTTTAGGTGGCACCTCATCATTTTATTTTATGCATGAGGTGGCGCCTCAACATTATCATTGCTCCAGGTTAGTCATTCACAAAGACTAAATGACCCTCAGCTGAAGGCCTGGGTAGTGGTCAGAAAGGATGCTGTTGTGCTTGGAGTCCACTGCAACTGCACAGCTGGATTTGCTGAGCACTGCTCTCATGTGTCAGCTGTCTTGTTCAGTGTGATACAGCATCATAATGACAGGGAGGAGAAGATATCTGTGACATTGAAAAAGTGCAAGAGGGCCAGACCCAATGAACAATCAATGAAAAGAATGGACTATCCAATAAAAAAAAAAGCTTTATCTGTTCCCCTTTTCTAATATTCTGACATCCCAGTGCACAACAGCTATCAGACACTGTTATTACCGTTTACCTGCACAGAAACGGCCACTTCAGCTTTACTACCAATATGGTGTAGCTTATATAGGATATATTAAGGATACTTAAGTAGGAAGAGAGATTGGGCCAATAGGTAGGTTTGTAGGAGGGTTAAGATAAGTAGTGCAGTACAGAAGAATGACTGGAGCCACAGGTAAGTTGCTCTAGCTTGTATTAAACAGTACAACAACTGTTAACAATATGTTTCTAGGTATTAGAATAATAATATGAAAATAAAATGAAATCCAATAATAGTACACAGTGTCATATCTGAGCTCAGATAAATATTAGTCCGGCCGGCTTAAATAGTCAGGGTGCAAGTCAGGTCAATCCAAAGAGTGAGAGTTTGTAAGTAGTGCAGGTAGTCCTACTGCACAGTTGAAATGGTTCGTGATGGAAGAACCCTGTTCTCCTGGGCCAATCAAAATGGCTCTAGGTCTGTTCAAAAGGGAAGGCTCGCCATCTTCCTTTGCAGAAAGAAATCCAGGTCCAGTGATCCCACAAAAAAACCTCGCCTGTAAACAACAGGGCTTTTACTCAATAAGGTCACATTTCTATACCAGCTCAATTTGCTTACTTTTCTCAGTTTTTAACAACTCGCTTTATGATGAAGGTTAGCTGCCATCTCTCACGTATCACTATCTGCACTAAGCAATGCATCACTGGGTCCTAAAACTCACTGGGTTAACATTTACATTCTAGAATGTTGCATGCTGGGAATTCTGACGTCACGGTCCAGAGCTCTATTGGCTGTCCTAAAAGTCGCAAGCAGAAGTTACTGGATGATGTAATCGAATGTACATAATTAGCCAAATGTATGAAACTGTAATGTATGCTGTCAGAGAAAGGAGTAACGTAAAAACAGTTTAATTTAGAACTCCATATGAGACCAAATAAAACGAAATTAAAAAAATCTGCCTGTGATGAGTATGATTTTGAGTTATGCATTTTTATTCATTTCTTTTTTTATATTCCTAAGTTTACCTAGAAATCAGCCTGTAAATACAGGCAGTATACTGATAAATTAGCTCCAATAAAGCCCTGGATGTCATTCTTGCCCCTCATCTCTGGATTTTGAGCGTACACTTTAGACTAAGACATGATGAGCTGCCAATTTGATGCTTATGTTTTTTCCCCACATGAACTTTTCATTCTGTGTCTGTGTGTGTGTACTTATGTATTTATATATACATATATATATACACACAAACACATACAGATAGACATAGCATGACATTAACTTTTATTGCTATGCAGAGGATATTCATCTATACCCATCCGTGCCAGATGAAACCAGTAGATTAGCTGAACGACAAACATTTTAATACCAAAGACCCGGATTCCTCCCAATTAATGATGCTAAACTCAGATAAGACTGAGATTGTTGTCTTTAAACCTGAGAAATTTAGAGGTAGATAATGTAGTCATTTAGTCAGGTATAGATGGAGTTACTTTGCTGTCTAGTTCTACTGTTACCCCTAGAGGGTTTTTTTTTTGGCCTTTATATAACATGATCAACAAGTTTCTAAAACGGCCTTTTTTCACCTTTATAATCTGTGAATGATTCAGAAAAACTGCACTCACTATATTTCTGATTTTATATTCATATTTCTGTAATTCCTTGTTGGTAAAAATGTCCTAGAATTACTCTCAACTGCCTCAGAAGTTCTGATGAGGATTAGCAGAACAGAGTTAACTTTCCAGTTAACTTTTCTGATTTTATTTCATTTCCTGAAGTATAATGAGAGGCAGAGCTGCTCTCTTTTGAAAACAGCCCCCAGCTAGTGTTTGGGATATAGACACACTCTCTACCTCTAAGATCAGGCTTAGAAAATGTCTGCTTTATAAAGCTTATACTTATCTTTGTTGATAACATAGGTATCATAGGTACATAGGTATAGGTTATCTAAAATAACAAACCAGTTGAGGCAGATGGGGGCCCTCCCCAAGTCTGGCGCTTTTTTTTTTTCATGAACTGGAATTATGATTTTTTTTTTTGTAATTTGAACTAAATTAGAATTAACTGAGTTATGAACTGAAATGAATTGGATTATGAATTAATTACTATAAATTGAACATAATTTGAATATAATTTGGACTTGATTGGATTGTATTTATTGGACTGTATTTAACTTTGAGACTGTATGAAGTGACTTAAGATGACTGTTGTGAATTGAAATTAAACAAGTAAATTAAACTGAATTAAAGTGTTTGATAAAAATCACAGTAAATCATTTTAAATACAACATTCCTATTTTTTTCTACAGTGCATAACATAATTTAAAAGCTCAAAGAAAGTTTGGGAATTTGCTGCGTGAAAGATAAGGGTATAAAGCTGTGATTTCCCATTCCTGCAGAGCATCAGAGCGTACCAACTGATAAAACCACACCAGGACAAGGATTGCTTTGCAAAGTCTTTGTAAATCACGACTTTCACAAATGCCCCTTAAAAGATTTCTGTGCAACCAAAAAAAAAAAATAACAAAGACAAAAAAGAAAGAAATGGGAACAATGTCCTAGAGGACGTCAGCTGTAGGATGATATGGGGTTGTACCAGTGTCTTTAGAAAAGGTCACTTACACATCTGTGATGGCAGCATTAATGCATACACAGCTACTTTGAGATTTCAGAGCAAAACACAATGCCTTCAGGACTACATCACTCCCTAGAGATGTCGTTATATTTTTTAAAAACACACTATAAAACCACATTCTGTACATATTACAGACCGCGACCATATTACTGCTCAGAGACTCAGATTCTCATGGATACTGCATTTGTACCTGAGGAAGACGGTACAGGTACTGGACTGACCTGTGGGAGAACTCCAAAAAAAAAAGCTATGTGCAAAAAAAAACAAATGAAGCTAACAAGGAAAAACATGAAAGACCTTCTATATGGAAAGAATTAAAAGTCTAAGTAAATGTGAGAACCACAACTTTTTTACTTTTTCCTCCCCCCTTTGTGATCATCCCTGAATAGTTGGCGATGGCTTAACCGAGAGAGCACAAAAGATTGTAACAGCTCAGAAACTTACCTTGATGTTGGAGAACCAAAGGTCATTCTCATGAAGTGTTGCTACATAGATGCAGCACAGCAGGCCAAGACCAACAGAAACTGACCAACCGACTGATGTCCAGACGATGGCCCCCCATGACCAATCGCCTGCAACAACAGCAACATGTCATTTAGTTGGAACAAAAAAACCCAAATATGCTACAATTTGAAGACGTTTTGCACAGAAAACACTTTGATGGGGTCCCAGAAGGAAAATCATGGGTTATCCAGGAGCAGAATTAGTTTGTCTGACTTCATGTCAGAGAATATCAGAAATCTTCAAGCAAACACACTGGAAGGCAGAATTAAATAGAAGCCTTCACACCAGAGGTGGAAGAAGATGACAGCACACATCAAAAAACACTTTCTCTTGAAAGGCACCAACTGCACTGGGACTCATGAAACTTGAAAGAAATACTTGTGCAAAGTGTATATGGTGGTGGAGGGTGTTGCAATCACTTCATGTAGGATGCATGAGTGTTACACAGAGCTCACAAAGACTTGGCCATTGCAAAACACAGCCGTCTCTCTGGAAAGGCGAGGGGCTCAAGCAGTTTTCGTGATTTAGCAATCATGCACTGGAACACTGGTACCTGCAGTGTGTCACTGTGGTGACTTACACACTGTTTATGTTTTTGTTTTGTTGGTGAAATAATCACACTACCATAATAAGAGAAACTCTAATAGTCTTCTTTTGCCCAGTCTCAAAAATAGCTTCCTAAACTGTAAAAACAGGTAAAACACGTGTCCCTGCATCAACTTCTCACTCAGTTTACGCTCAGAACTAATTTTCCAAGTTGTTTTCTGCATCCCAAAGCCAGAAGTAAAAAAAAATGGAACGCTCCATGATGTCGGATTTCCAAATCGGCAAGTCGGATAAACCAGAGATGTGGACTTGTGATTTGAATTGGACTTGAACCTGCTGACTTGGAAATACTTGATAGTTTACCTATAAACCAAAGATTAAAATGTGTTATTTAAAAGATGTGTATGAATCACTTCACTTCACTCATGTTGCCATGGTGAATCATGGTCATGTGTGATCAAACAAAAACAGCACTTTGCAAATATTTTCTCAAGATTAATTTTACTTGGATCAAAAAAACAAAAAACTACAAAGTAGATAAGAAAGAACAAATTATTCAAAGCATGCAGGTCAAGGATCACAAACAGAGATGGAACAACGTCTTACTTTGTTCATCAATTGACGTTCACATAAAGAATGATAGGTGGTATTCTTGTGCTCTGCCGCCTATAATTTACATTTAACTTATAATTGCACCATTGTTGAAAATTAAAGTTTCTGACTTGTGACTTGACTCGGGACCTGAGGATAAAGACTTGAGACTTAAGGTGGATTTCCACAAGCAGTGATATCAGGTCATTTTTCAGGGCTGGATCATTGATACATGTCTCCATTACCAGGAACGCTACAGCTAAGGAGGCATTCAGGAACCCCTACGGAGCTGAAAAACATTCCTGTGGTAGGACAGGTACTCAGATGGGGTTTTTCCACCAAGGCAGCTCCAATGCTAATTTAGAGCTAGTGCCAGGCTTAGCACCAGCTTTTTTGATTTTCGACACACTTTTACTTAAGACTTGCAAAACTCAGACTTGGTCCCAACTCTGGGATGAACTCAGACAACCCCAAGTTCAGTGATCAAGATGGCTGTTCAAGTATCAACATAACGTAAAAGCTGTTTTTCCTTTAGCACTTTTGTCTTTTCTTGTGTCAGCTTTGGCAGCCATTTATGCAATACTGTCTGTTGAGTGCTGCCTGCAGGTTGTGTTGCTAAGCTGTTGGTTATGCATGGAAATGCTGCGTTACATGAAATAAGAGTAGCTCTCCTGGATGTGATCATGTGGATCTCAGTCCCAAGATAGAAACTGAAAGGCACCATAAGTTACGTGACGTGTGAGTCAACACACACATCACATACTTCTTTGTGATTAATTTCTTGAAAGAAAGTAATAGGGAATTCATTTTAGCACTGTATCCTTAGGAATGTTTAAAGGAATACGCATTGAGGAATGTCACGTCATGATGCTTAAGATGCACCTTCAAAACAAGGCTGTACAGGCATAGAGGCTTTCAGCCAAAACGGTGAGTTAAGTAAGCAGATGTTTTCAAATCCATACTGCATACGGGTGTTGATCCTGGGCCAAATCAACCACTAGAGGTCTGCACCCAATTCAGCGGCCGCATCCTTCGAAGGACCCGTCCTACGTAGTCTACGTAGGCTGCGTTCTTTCAAAGGCCAGGTAGACTGGAAGTCAGCGGCTGTGAATTGTGACGGTCTAGCCTTCAGATTTACCCCCGCCCTTACCTCGGCGTACATCCTGTTGCCTAGCAACCATGACAGCGTTGAACCAAAGAGAGAATGGAGATTGATATTTTGTTAATTTTTTTTTTTATTACTTTTTTAATTTTAGAAGAACTACAACAGCGCCCTCGAAGAGGTGGCTGTTCTGTTCTGTTCTCAGCTTAATGAAAGCTGATGAAAGCTTAATAAATGCGGCAATAGTTGACGAACTACGGGACCCGCGGTACGAGCTCATTTGCTGTCCTGATGATTTCTGATAAAATAAAATACAAAAAATGTCTACACAAATGACAAAAGCCTATGATCATAACCTCTTAAGGCTTTTAATTTTTGCATACACAGCTCCGTCCCGGCTACTATGAAATTTTCTGGTATACCCCCAATGCATCTCGGGATAGGACGGGCTGAGAAGGATACACCGGACCCGTCCTTCAAATAGGGGAAAAGAAGGACGCATTCGTAGGCCGCATTTGAAGGAGCCTTCGAATTGGGACAGCCTTCGGCGCATCGCAGTGACATAATCGGCCTTCAAATGTGACCTTCGAAGGATGCGGCCGCTGGATTGGGACAGACTGCAGGGTTACCATTAAAGCGGCAGTTGTTCTTTATTTCCTCAACCCACTATGTTGTCAGATTTCCTACTAGTTCCTGGACTTGGTTGTTTAAAAAAAAAAAAAAAGTGATTTTTTTTTTTTTTTTTGTCATAAAATCTCAAATTTCACAAATTGTGCTTTTTTTAATCATGAATGAGGCTTTTGTAGAAAAATTCCACATTCATTTTGTATAATTGCAAATTTCAAAAAACAGACTGTATTTTGTTTTTTAATTTGTTGTAAAATGGCACATTTTACAATATCCCATCTTTTTTTCATAAACCAGTGAATTCTAGTTTTTTGTAAAATCACAAAGATCGGGACATTTTATATTACAATAAAAAAAATTAAACTTTCTTGGAATTTTTCTTTTTGCAACATTTTGACATAAAACTAGTTATAAAACTTGTTATAAGAGAAGTTAATTTTACAACTATTGCAGGTTTTGACAGAAAATAAGCAACCATTTGCAACCGTTCTCTAAAGCTTTTTTTTTTTCTTTTTTACATAAACCTGCTGCTCTGCACCTCAATTACTCCACTTTTTGATGTCATTAGTGAAACAAATGTGCACTCCCACTGAAATTTCCTCAGAAATGTTTTAGTCACAAGTGCATGCTTGTCTTGGCCAGATCAACTGAAGTGGGGCTCACCCTGCAGGATCTTCTCCGGGTGGCGGTGGGTGCAACAGTTGGACTGCTGGGACTGAACTTCAGCAGCCACCGATGATTCCTTCCCCTTGCTGCCCTTCCTCTGACGGAGGCTTGTCATGTTGACAAGCCACCACCAGCCAGCGAGTGTGTCTGAGAGATATGATAAATGATTAATGCACAGCGTGCGCGCTGACGTTACTGAGCCAAAGCCAACAATGATGAGCACCGCTGTTTGTTTCCCCTCCAGTGTCCGCAGTCTTTTATTCAGCTCGACACTGATAAATGGGATGGACAGGCCTGTTTGCAGCGGGATTTCCTGTTTACGCTGCTGAACATCAAAATCCGCCTGTCCACACCAGATTACCGGGGGAAAAAACGCATTAATTATCCCGCATTTAAATGGGATGATATGCTTTGCAAAACATGGCAGAACATGTCCCTTTTAAAATATCATAAGGGATGTGGCAGTGATGACACTGAGGTACAGAACACGACAAAAGTAAGATAATGTAGGTTTAAAGTCCCATTGTGTAGCACAGATCTACAGCTACAGCCTCATTTGACTGACTGTGTATTTTTCATACAGGCGCGCTCCAGTCAGACTTTCCCTGTCTCATAGCAACAAAGACGAAAACGGGATTCAGCCGACAGTACAATTATGAGCCTCACCCTCCTCTGGGCTACAGCAGCGGCTGGTGGGACGGTCCGACAGCTCTCCTCTACCTCCCCCTCTAGCCCCTTTTTCTCTACGTCTTTCTAGCTCCCCCGTTCTTTTATTTTTCTCTCCACTTTTCTCTTCGTCTGCTCAAATTTATCGGTCAACCTCTGCCGCACTGTCTGAGGAACTAAACCGGAAAACAAGAGCGATACTCTTCAAAATAAAAGCGAATTTCTATCACATCATAAAATTTAGCCTTTTGTACTAAAATCATATTTTTTGTTGTTGTATACTAGCAAATTCCAAATGACTTATTTATTTTATTTTAGTTGAGAAGCACATTTTGTTGTAAACTGACCAACATCACATCTTCAGACTTGAGAATTTTCTACTAAAATCACATTTTTTTAATGACCAAAAAAAAAAAAGTAAAATTTCAAATTTCGCAAGACCAATAGTTTTTGTCATACAATGAATAATGTCTCAAAATTGTGACCTTTTCAACTAAACATTAATTTTTTTTTCTTGGAAAATATCAGCTTTTTGAGACTTTTTGACATAAAGTTGTAAAATTGTAAATTTTGTATGACTGAAACTTTTTGTTTAAAAATCACAAATTTCTGTTATAAGAGTTATTTATTTATTTAAATCAAGAGTTTTAACAATAATTAGCAACTTTTTGTTGTAAAACCATTTGCAAACACTTGCTCAATTGTGATTTTTTATTTTATTTTATTTTATTTTATTTTATTTTATTTTATTTTATTTTATTACATGAACCAGTTGCTAAATGTCTCCTAGCTTCTCTCCACTTCAGTTATTCCACTTTTTGATGTCAGTACCAAACTCAACAGGCAGTCGCATTAAAATCATATCTTTGCATGCTCTCGCAGGCCAGTTTAAAAAGAAAAATAAACTTTTTGGCACTAAAACAGCCTAGACTTTTCCTGTTTTAGGTTAGGTAGGATTGCCTAAATTATTTCTGTTATTTATATTTATTTCTACAAATCATGGTGGTGAGGATGTCATGGCTTTGAAAGCTTCTGATAGGGTAATTGACAACATTTTGAATTAATTGGACGTGGATATATGTGTGTGTGTGTGTGTGTGTGTGTGTGTGTGTGTGTGTGTGTGTGTGTGTGTGTGTGTGTGTGTGTGTGTG
>JBAMYA010042865.1:0-13956 GCA_037176975.1 Arrhamphus sclerolepis
CCGATCTAGTAGACTTTCTTTCCCCTCCGAATCGTTAATTCCAATTACTCCCATTTTGTCCGTAGGTCTGTTTGATAAACTCATCCCTTCTGAAGCTCCAGTTCTATGGAGCAGGGTTTAAGTAAGTTTCATCACCCAAACTACATATGCCTCCTAAATTGAAATTGTATAGATGCCAAAACAAAGAGTTTTATCATTAAGACAGCAATTGCTAACTCAAAGTTAATTCAAATTAGACAATTTGATTGAATACATATGCAAAAAGAATTGGGTGTGACACATTTTCAGTCATAAAAATTGGACTAGATTTCATCAGTAAAAGATTTTTGGGGGAAATTAAAACGCAGATGTGCGTGAGCAAAGTACTAAGTACTCAAACAGAAGAGATTATTAAATTATTGCATCAGTGCATGATGATTATTTGCTTAATTTTCTTGATCTGTTTTACTCTTCTGAATACATTTTTATCACGGAGGGAAAGCTTGAAGTGTTATAAATAGAAAATTCCTCTTTCAGCGAGACACCACTTATTTCAGTCCACTAATTTCTCAACTGAAGTAAAGTATAGGTTGCATATATAAACTGGATGCTGCCACCATAATGCATCCCTTCGATATGTGGACTGACACTTTGAATCCTGGAGTTAAGCATTTACCTTAACAGCAGCTCTCGAAACAGCTCTGTTACTAATTCGAACAAATTCAACCTTTGATTATTTAGATGGGCAAGTTTCATGCAGATGTGAAAAATTCAGCATTTGTTTATTTATTTATTTATTTATTAATTTTTAAGTTTTCTATGTGACTCAGAACTGTTGAATTTTAGCCAGAAGATGGTTGTTCGCTGTTGCTCCCAAGCATGACTACAGCACTATCAATTTTAAAGATGCTGCTTCAGAAGATGCAGGAACGTATCTATAGTGAAAAGTTGGCAACATCTTCAAACTCATATAAGGTTGACTTTAACTGCTAAATTTATTTGCCAAAATTCTGGGTTCTAACTAAACACATTAAGATTTTAGGTTTCACCAGAAAAGAGGCCTTATCAGTAACTGTAAACTGACAAAAACAACAACTGCTGATGCTGGAAATCTGACTTCACTGACTTCATTTCATGATCTTGATATTCTTGTTCTCTTTTAACAAACATAGCTACACATTTTTTGTGATTTCTCTTCGACCAGCAATTTGATTGTTTAACATAAAACAAAAATGGCAGAAGTTAAAGAATTCCTACTACATGGTTATTTATTAAACGGAAACTCTCCTGCCTTCTCAGGTACAATTTTGGTGGAAAACATGCAGATTAATGGCCGTGCGCAGGACCCAGGCAGGACCATCTCACTGACACTGCTGGACAATTATGACTACTGGGTGATACTGGAACCAGCACGGCAGAGACTCTACCTCAACAGCACTGGGCGTATTCTGGACAGAGATGTGAGTATATAGATAAATAAATAAATAAAACACACACACAGATGTCTTTGTGCTTTTAAGTAAAGAAAGTTTAAAGCATTTATTTATCAATCTATATTTATCCATTTGAATGACAATAGTGGCTTTTCAAGACAGTAAATTGGTTATCCTTTTTTTAAATTCTTTTTTTTTTTACATTGATAGTCGATCTCTACAGTTTGTCGTGATGCAACAGAATTGGGGGATAATTGATGGTAATTTGTGTCAGGATAATTTCTCCCCTAGTACTAAGTATAGTGAGTGAATAACAAGTAGAGACACTCATAAGCATGCCTATGTTTGTTAATAATTTGTGCATTTCAGCTCCCCAGGGTATCCAGTAAACCTGCTGTGCATACAGATCAGCTTAAATGGCATACAGTATATGATGTGAGATGAGGGGATAGCACATCAGTGGCCTTTTAAAGATATGTTAGGTTAAATGGACTAAATGTGGTGAGGTGGATGTTCAAGTCTGGATGCAATGGTGAAAAACCACAAAGATTTTCAACTGTAAAGGGAAATGTTGCGGGTATAGGGGTAGCTAGTTGCTTTAAATTTAGAAAAAAAACTATCCTTTTTGCTAAATCTAAGAAAAAGTTTGACATGTAATGTTGGACATAGGACAAACTGCAGCAGTCAATGATGCATTTAAATAGACTACAGCATCATTTCTTACTGTTCAGAGAAGCCTAAAATATCCAACACAACATTAGTGAGCATTTCTCTTCAACAGTGTTCACCAGCGTTATATGGTATCCAACAGTAGATCATTCAGTTTATTACCATTGGTCGGTGAAGTATGCATTTGTGCTAAAGACATTTTACAACACTGATCATGTAACAAAAACTGACCCCAATCAGCTCTATGTCTAGAAGAAAGAATTAGAACTACAGTATACCATGACTTCTAATTCAACATGACATTTGAAGGTTTTGACTTACTCTGTTACAGCCCCCCAACTACATCACCACCATTGTGGTTCAGGTCCAGTGCACCAATGAACTGGTTGGTACGGTCATTTTCCACGAGGTACGAATTGTTGTGAGGGACAAGAACGACAATGCCCCTCGGTTTCAGCAGCCACGCTACTACGTTGCAGTGAATGAGGTAAGGCAGCTGCTCTTGCAGGATTTGATACTGAAACCGCCATGTGCTGAGTGTCAATGTGGTCATTGCATCTGTAAATTATGCTTTTTTGACAAAACTTTGCTCGAAAATAAAGAGTGGCTCAATCAATTTGTTTCCAGCACAGGTTCTTTATATCTGCATACACTCTCTTCTTATTGTCTTTTTACTTGCTTGTTTTGCCTCATTCAGGGTCTTGGTCATTTCATGTTTATAATGTTAATTACAGTAGATATCAAAAGCCTACACACCCCTGTTAAAATGCCAGGACTTGGTGGTGGAAAAACATAAATGGAAACAGGTGGAAAACAGGGAGACCAAGACTAATTTCAGAACTTTTTCCACCTTTAATATGACCTATGACCTGTACAACTCCATTGAGAAACAAACCGAAATCTTCTGGTGGTGGTGTGGGGGAGTTAAAAAATAAAATAATAATAATAATGTGGTTGCATGAGTGTGAACAACCTGTTATAACTGAGGATGTGGTTTTGGTTAGAATTACCCTATCATATTCAAATTCACGTTAAATAGGTGTAAGTACACAGCTGCTATCATTTTAAGTGTTCAGCTGTTCCAACAGGTTCCTGACATTTTCTTGGTCGCATCTCACAGCAAAAGCCATGGTCGGCAGAGAGCTTTAAAAACATCAGAGGGATTTCATTGTCAAAAGGTATCAGTCATCAGAAGCGTAGAAAGTAACGTCCAAAGGAATTAGATACACCATGAAACACAGTGATGACAGTCATCATGAAGTAGAAAATATATAGCACAAAAGTGACATTACCAAGAAGAGGACATCCATCGAAAATTGATGAAAAGAGGAGAAGAAAACTGGTCAGGGAGGCTGCCAACAAGCCTACAACTACGTTAAAAAGAGCTTCAGGAATTTCTGGCAAGTACTAGCTGTTTTTTACATGTGACAACAATTTCCCATGTCTGAGCTATGGGTTAGGGTGGCAAGATGGAAGCCTTTTCTTACATTTGAAACATCCAAACCCAACTGAATTTTGCAAGAACTCATTTGAAGTCTCCAAAAAGCATGTGGGAAAAGGTTTAATTGTCTGATGAAACCAAAGTTGACCTTTTTGGCTATAATTCCAAAAGGTATGTTAGGCACAAAAACAACACTGAACATCACCAAAAGAAAACCATACCCACAGGGAAGCACAGTGGTGGCAGCATCATGCTTTTGGGTCTGTTTTTCTTCAACTGGAACTGGGGCCTTAGTCAAGGTGGAGGGAAATATGAACAGTTATATTATATATTCAAATTAAATTCAAAGTTTTGGAATGGCCCACGCAGAGCCAAGACCTGAACCCAATATCTGCGGGGTGACCTAAAAAGGGCTGTGCACAGGAGATACCCTTGCAATCTGACAGATTTGGAGCCTTTCTGCCAAGAGGAGTTGGAAAATATTGCCAAGTCCAGATATGCCATGCTCATCAACTGCTACCCCCAAAAGGCTACTTGCTATAATAAAATCAAAAGGTGCTTCCACAAAGTATTTGTGTAAAGGGTGCACGCTTATGGAACCACATAGTTTGTATTTATCTATTTTTAACACCCCCCCTCAAGGAAAAAAAATCATGTTTTTTTGTTTGTTCTTTAATAGAGTTGTACAGGTTATTGGTCACATTAAAGGTGGAAAAAGTTCCAAGATGATTCATCTTGGACTCATGGTGTATAGACTTTTGATATCCACTTTATGTTTAGGTTTGTGGTATCCTAGCAATGATGAGCGAAGTCTGTCTTGTTTTTTGCATTGCTTCACCACATCTTTGTGCTCCATACTGTGGGCGACTGGTAGAACTACCAGGCAGACAATGCATCAAATTTTCCAGACTTTACAGTCATGTTTTGGAGATTAAATAATAATTCCCTGTTGAGTTTTTTGGTCTTCATCATTCAGTGTATGTGCATTGTGTATTCAAAATCCCCGTCATAGTGTGTTAACATCGCCATATGCAACTGTCTCAGCTGCATAGTGAGTCATTCTGCCTTGCTGTCAACTCCCCTGAACAAGAACTCCTGCCTGCTGCCTGGTCCTGTGGACTTTGCTGAGGGCTGTGGGGAACAGCAGTGATTCTCATACTTACTTTTTGTTATTCTGTCAGCATTACACGGAAGCCCTCAGACTGCTGCTGACTGCAACATTTTCTCTTTTCAATTTTATTGCATATTAATGTGGTGGAGTGGCAGTAGAATGGGCCATATGATTTGGCTCTCTGGTGTAAGTTGATGTTGTGCTCACAGGAGGTTGGTTGAACTGTTGACTTTTCTTCTTCTCCACTTTCATGTCTTTCTCCAGCTCACACCAGTTGGAACAACTATTTTTACCGGCTTCTCAGGAAATAATGGTGCTACAGACATCGATGATGGGCCCAATGGACACATAGAATACAGCATCCTTTATAACCCCAATGATCCGGTATGTGGACAAACACACCATAATAAGGACCCTCTACACCACTTTAAAATTCTCACTGCTCCACCTTTTTGTCTTTCCTTTTTCAGGAATCTAATGGGACAGTAAGGGTTGGAAACACCCTGTCAGGACACATTATACTCGCGGAGAGGCTAAACTATGAGGAGAGAACTCGCTACCTGGTTTTGGTCCAAGCCAGTGTAAGTGAACTAACCTTCACAGTCAAAAACACTTTTGATTGCAGGTGTTGAGACAAGCAATTCTGCAGTATCTGCCAGTTATAAATCTCTAGGGATTTGTGGATGTTTTTTGAAGTTGTCTGCCTCAGCATTCTCTCAGGTGGTAAGTTACTCTTAATTATCCCAAACTAAGACATCCGAATCTATGGATTATTTGAACAGAGTTTGCATTGATAAATTCAAACTTGGGTAACAGTATTCCAATATATAGTTCAAGGCAAAGTCTTCTAAAAAAAATCAAAAAATCAAAATCGAGTAATCCTTTCTCACTTTTTTCAGATTAACCACGCAAGAGATTTATCATGCTAATAAGTAATAAGCAGAAGCTTGATGTTTTCTCAACTGACAGTCGGTAATATTTTGTAATCCATACTTAGGTAATACTCATGCAGAAATTACTCACAATCTCCAACATTTACATGTTGAATCACACTAGGATTTACTGAAACTTAATTTTGATTTAAGCTGCCTTTGACATGTTCTGACATTAAAAGTGCATGTATACCAGCGTAGCTTTGCATACCAGAGTTCATTAGATTGTGGATTTTCCTTGAAGGGGTGCGTTTTTTTATCCTCTCTGAGCTGGATGACTGAGAAATAAAATTTTGCAAAGAAAGTCATCCTAATGATGTCATTAAGGCAGAATGGATTATAACAAGAATTTTTTTAAGTTCTATTTCCCATCCTGACCCATGGCCAACAGGTATTTTATTTTTCTAAAAAGAAGTTAAAGATGATGGATTTTTGACAAACAATTGGAGACATGTTCTTGTCATGGTATTCTGCACCTTTTTTCCTGCAGACATAGTTTAGTTCATTGCAAACATGGACCTTTAATTTGAACTACGTCAGTGCACAAGAATTGTCTCCATCAGGCCTCTTTAAACCCTCATGTGTGCAAACAATAATCCCAAATTGTTTGGTAAGGATGCAGGAAAGAGTTACTTAGGTCGGTGTTCTATGAAGGTCACATTTGTACAGGTTTTGCTGTACAGTAAACACACAACATCACCACTCAGGTGTCTCTTTATCTTCCCAAAGGTCTATATCAGCAAAACTGTGGCTTTATTCTGCATTTCCCGCAATCCTACAAGCAGCTCTTAACTTGACCTGCAACATTTATTTTAGCTTTTTATTTATTTCACCATTTGAGGGAAAAAAATAGCTCTGTGAAAATTATTTGCTGTCTTCTAACACATTAGTCCTTCTTTCTAGGCCTCAGTTATTTTAATTTTCATCAAACTTTGAAAGCGCTTAGAAAAAAAAATAAGCACTAGTTTGGCAGTCATTTCCTAATATATTATTCTCTATATCCTGCGTGAGGAGCAGAACAAATTCTTTCATCTGCCAAGGTGTTTTCAGGTTAGAGAAAGGGAGAAGACACATTATATACTAGTTCTTTGCTTTGCTGGTGTCAATAGTTAATTTACAATGAGAACATCAATCTTTGAAGTGCTGCGCTGATCACTTCTCTCGGTATCATGCATTCAAGTAGGAGTACCATAACAAGGAATCTGTCTTTAAAACTGCACAGTCGTTATGAATACTTCAGAAGATGGGTTGAGTACATCATTTCAGTCTGACTCTTGAGTCTCCAGTTGAGCATACTGTTTACATTGTAACATTTCTTTGAGTCAAAGACATAAAAGTAGATGTCTCTTAATTTGAGTTTTTTGTTGTTGTTGTTTATTTGACAAGCTGTCTGCCAAGGCCAGGCATGTATTATTTAGCAGCAAATTACACAGATCAGACACTTGTTCTAATATCATGCTTTTTTGTGAATTCAGATATTCATACTGCAATAAAAGATTTGTCATGATTAAAACCCTGGCAGTGAAGTTCTTCTTATTGAGTCAATACAGTCTACAACTCTGCATTCAGTATTCACTCGGCTTCCCAGCCCATTTCACAAGTTTCAAAGTGGATCAGTGTGGCTGGCCAGACTAATAAAATGCAGTATTATATGCAAATGACCTACTGCAGAGTTCTGTTATGAGTTCAACATGTTATATTGATTTTGGCATGAGCACTGTTTTTTTTTTTGTTCGTTTGTTTTCTTGCCCCAGTGCACAAGCAGCATATCATTTGAGTCTTTGACAGCTGGAATTGAAAGGGTGTGTTTATCTCCCAGGACCGTGCTCCATACCCCCCCAACAGACTAACGGCCACCACCACTCTGACTGTGGACGTCCTGGATGGAGATGACCTGGGTCCTATGTTCCTGCCTTGTGTTTTAGTGAATAACACTCGGGACTGCACTCCCATCACCTACCGTGTTGCTATCCCTGAACTCACTGAACCGGTAAGAACCAGACAGACAAGCAAGAACACACTGTTCAGCAAGGTCAACACATTTCTGCCCTTTAGTAGAATTTTCATGTTTGTGCTTCCATTCATGCAGATTGTGTCTTTGTCTGCTACTCAGTTTTGTTTTGTTTTTGGGTGCATCCATACATCATTCATATACGATAAAGATTTTTGATCCACATTTTAAATACCCATATTGTCCACTTGCACATTGCCTTGCCACCTCAGCTGGAGGCAGAGTAGGTTTTTCTGTCTTTGCTTCAGCCTTTCTATCCTAGGGGGATTTCTTTGGTCTGTTTTACCAGCAATCAGATCTGAGGGCTTAGCTGGGATGACAGCTAAGCACCACTGGAATCCATGGAAGCCAGAAAAGAGAGAGAAAAATGGTGGGATAGAGAATAAAAGATGGTCTCTGAGGTGGAAAGAGCAAGTAGTGGACTAACGGAAATTACATTAACCCATTAAAACCGAGTGCAGCATGTGGGGTTTTGCAGCTCTTTTGGTAACACTGCAAAAACAAGGATTCTGCATTTCAGCTTAAAATAAGACAATATTTTTTGTCTCCTTTTTTTAAGAAAATGTATCCAGTTTTAAGAATTCTAGTCAGGTGAATTTTTCTTACCCCATTGGCAGTTTTTGTTTTTCTGAATATAAGACAATTTGACTAGTTTTGTGAGTGTAAGGCTTCTAGACCTGACATGCCATCGCTGCAAAAACAGCCCTTTGAGACATAAGTGTTATAATTCTTGAAAGAAATTATATATTTTTTTGTATGTTTCCATGCATGAAGTCATCATGAAGTGAATGAACATAGTGATGTCAGAGCAATATGGTTTGAATCTCTGTCACTCAGGAGTTTTCTGTTCTCTGATTTCCTGCTTAACGCTGAGTATATGAGGCGTGAACGCGTAACATTAATTGCCCAGAGATGTGAATGCATGTGCTAGTATAATTATTTTTTCACTATCTCACATTTAAATGCTCTGTTTGTGGTTAATGTGAAGTGATTGCTGCACTGTCACAGTATTTTAGTCTTTCTAATGAGAGGGATTTCTTTGGAAATGACTGCCTTTTTTTTTCCTTGTTTGTTTTGTTTACACTCCAGAGTGATAAAAAATATGGGATGCATTTAGATGAGCTCTCAACTATTTATGGAAAAAAGAGACTTCATAAAGACTTGAAATAGACACAGTGGGATTTATAGAATGACTGAAAAAGTTGGAAGTTGCAGATTTTGATGCAGGCATGAGCAGTATGTGTAGATTCAGCTATGGGGGGGTCACGTAGTGAGTCATTGCTGTTTGTCCAGCATTTCTATTTAGAGTTTGCACTTGTATTGTATAATTTATGATAAAAGGTTTGCAGACTGCTAAGTGCAGGACCTGGAAGCACCAGCTTCACAAATAAAGCCTTTTCATCAGTTTAAGTAATGTTGAAATTTCTCCCTGTTTGGCAGATATGCCTTACCCCCGAGCAGATGTTACTTTGGCTTTCACTGGACCTTTCACTAAACGTGAACATGCTTACATTTTGCAGTTTAAGTATAAGTAGAAGGCTGCATGTACATGCAAAGTTTACCTTCTTAACAGTTTTGTGGGGAGAGACAGTTTTTGCCATCACTTCTCTATTCTGCAGCGTAACCCGAAGGGGAACATTTCTGTCCACTGGGAGGTTTGTCTTCTCATAACTGACGAGAGTATTAGAATTAATCACAGTGGCTAGACAGGCATTATTAAGTTGATCTGTATTTTTTTTTTTTTCTTGCCCTGAGGGGGGTAGAGGTAGTTTGGGCTCTGGAGTTCCTAAGGACTGCTAGAGGAGGGTATTAGAGCTAATCATCATTGTGCAGAGGTAGGGGGATTTGATTTAGCGCACCCCCATACATTGTAAAAGCGAGAGGGCTGATCGGGGAGGGGTTTGAGGATTACGCCAGAGCTGATGGATATAAATATGACCCCCAGGGAGGGACTCCTCTTCCAGCGAGCTGTTAGCCATGTGCCGATCTGCACTAGGGAGGTTCGGCACAGGCCACTTTGCACGCTTGCGAGTGCTGTGGAGGCATTTTGTATGAGGAGTGTATTCTTAAATATGATGTGGTAAACAGATTTCCTCTTAACCATATGTCGGTGCGCAAGAGATTAGGCAAAGCAGGGTTAGTGTATGCTTTTAAGTATGTATGTGAAAGAAGTGTTACAACAATTACAGTGTATAATCCTTAGTGTGAATCACTATTTATGTGTTATATACATTTTTTTGAGCATGATGATAAATTTTGTTCATTTATTTTAACTAAGTGCTCTAATAATTGGCCATTGTGCTAAGAATTATAACTGATAGAACAAAGTCCATTAACATATGGTAAATAGGTATCACGAATATTGGATATTTTAGGGATTTTCATATTTCAGATGTGGTGAGGGGGCACTCAGAAACACTCTGCTACTTTCAATTTTTTTGTAGTTTTGCAAATCAAAGACTGTTCCTCTTGAGGCAGAACATAGTATCAATAAGTGCCGCTGTGTCATGTCCAATGACAGCAGCTGCACTCAGTCCCTTTAAAAGCAGAAAACAACTTAATGGGCCAAGCTGAAAGTTAACATCAGCCCCTGTTTTTTTTTTGTGTAATAGCACAAATGAGTGAATAATGTACAATTCAACCACAACGTAAAATATTAATATATTAGAGCTGACGTTGTTGCTTCATTGCACCTGACTTTCACCATGTCTTGATGCAGAGCAAACTGAACCCCCTGAATGTGACTCCACCCATTCGGGCAGTGGACATGGACAGAAACATACAGCCCCCATCAGAGAGACCCGGCATTCTCTATTACATCCTGGTTGGTATGTTCCTCACATATCCTCTTTGATTATTCACATTAATGGTCTCCGTATGCTATGACTCTTATTAACTCTGTTGTTCCTGATGCTACTTTAAACTTGATTTTTTTTTCTTTTTTCTTTTACTGCAGGTCATCCAGTCACATATTCAGAGTATTTTTCTCTGAACAGCACCACTGCAGAGCTGCGTGTTCTGAAACCAGTCAGCAGGGACCTGTATCAGAGGTTCACACTCATCATCAAGGTAACAAATAAAATTACTGTAGGCTTGTGAATTGTCACATTGTCTTTGCAAGCGCTAATTTTATGGCTGGTGCAATATCAACTACAAGTATTTTATTGAACACCAAAAATCCACTATCAGCTTTTGTCAGAAATGCAGACCGGAGGGACTAAAATGCAGAAGACAAGCAGGCAGGAGCACAAAAGAAAATGTCTTGTAATTAACAAAAAGTGCTATTGCAGCAGGAAAATCTAAAACCCACAAAAAATACAGAGGTGGGAGAACACAACCAGGAAGCAATACAAACAAACCAGCAGGGAAAGGAGGATTGATAAGGCAATAAGATGACGAGACACAGTTGCGAACTATCAGGAAAGGTAATGAGAGGAATAGGTTGGGAGGGATGGCCAGAGACTTTGAAAACAAAAGACAGAACAACAGCAACAAGGAAAACAGAAGAAAACAAAGAACTTATTAAATACAAAAACCATATCTATGTTCCTTTGTGAATATACTCTTACTGCACTTCAAACCAGTTACTGCCATTTTCCCACCAAAGATATTCCAAACAAAATGAAGCACAACTTTCAGTGTCATGTGTCTAATCTCTCCACGTTATTACAACGATAAATATTTTGAACACAGAGTATGGATCGCTGTCCTCATTTTGACCAAAAACAGAAAGGTTGTTGGTGACCATTGAGGGTGGGATGTATCCAGTGGTCCACATTTAACTGTTGAGTGCACCATTTCAGTACCTACCACATACTGTGCATTATACCATAATTGTCAATGTGAATGCACTTAGGCCCTAAATATAGTGGTGTGCATTTAAGTGTGTAAATGTAAGTGTGCATTTTCCAATGTAGAGTTTGTCACAGTCTGTAATAGTCAAACAACTCAAACTCCTAAATGGTTTCTCATTTGTTCTGGTGTGTGCTGTAGCAGGTCAACTAGAAAATGCTCAATGATCACAAGCTGAAAGGGGGCATACTCTATTGTAAATTCAACAAACATATTTTGGTCTTTATGTTGGTTCCACTTTAACTGGAATAAGGACAGCAGTCCAGTTAAGTGTTCTGATAGCAGTTTGGTAAACTGTCCATGAAAACATACAGAATGCAAAGAATTAAAGCAGCAAGAGCGACAGAAAAGTAGGATATGTGAGTGTGATTCCTTTTTGTGAAATTCCTCAAAACTTGAAAACATACAGAACGAAAATGCAGAATCTTATCGACTCAGTCCTTAAAAGGTCCTGTCCAAACTAAAACCCCACTGTTTTAATCAAAATCTTAATTCGATACTTCTCACAATGGAACAACGATTGAATCTATATATTCATCTTGAGCTTGCACTTTTACCTGCTCTGTCGAGATAACCTCAGTCTTTAAGGCCATTAACCTTATCTTTAACTGCTTAAGAAACAGGAGCATGAGCAATGTTATGATTTATGGACTCAACAGGAGGATAGGCTACTGTCCCTCATGAATCCTAATTTAGAGCAGAGCTCACTTTGGTGCTGCTGGTGTGGAGCAGTGGTGCAAAGGAACATTCCATTTACCCACTGCTAACCTCCAGACACCTCTGGGCACTTTATAACCGGCCATCTACCTGGATGGCTGGAGAGCAAAGAAAGTAGAGGAAGACCTTATTTTCAAAAGAGGAAAGACAGTTTGATCATATTCCATGCATTTGCATATCTTAGTGTGAATTGTGCATAGTTAGAAAAAGCTAGACAGATCAAGAGAGGAAAAAAAAAACACCAAGATAGATGGGGAATATGTGTGTAGGATGCTAGGAGCCTTATCTGTCCGAGTTATTTAGAGCAAAAAAGGGGCTGCTGCTCTGGGACTCAGAAGAGCAGGAAATTGAGAATTAGCAGTGCAGTGATACAGCATGTTTGGTCTCCATACATAATGTTTGTGGTAAATATATGAAACAACCCATAAATTCTTGGGCATATATCAGAAAAAAAACTAAACAAACAAAAAAAGAACCACAGCTGTTGTTCTTTTAAAAGTCATCATTGACCCTGACACAAGCCCATCTACCACAATGACTTGAAGGAAATGAAGATAAGTAGGAAAGGCGGACAGGGATGGGAAAAAAAAAAATTGGTCGATTAGGAAAAAAATAAAGAGGGAGGAACAAGAGGTGCAGTATGACAGTTTAAGAAGGATGGAATCGGGACCAGAGAATCAAGATTGAATAATAAATGATGACTTTTGCTGGTATTGCCTGTTATGCTGCCCTGTGTGTTGCATAGCTGTAGTGAGCAGGTAATTGAGCACTGTCTCCCTAAAACAGGGACGACATTAAAGTGCTAAATACCCAGGGAATAATGTAATCCTGCTCGCTGTCTTATTTCTCACAGACAAAAATGTTTACATAAATGAAGGGAAAATAGAAGATCTAGAAGTATACTGTGTATCTTATCGTGAGTGCTTTTCCCTCAGGTTTCTGTGTGAATACACTGGATCTTTGGGGTGGTGTAGTGTGGGTGTTGTGGTGGTGCTGTATTATTTCTCAGAGAAGAGATGAAGGTAGAAAATTTCCAGGAGAAAAGGTTTGACACAACATTGTGATAAAATAATAACAGGAATGAACTTCAGTTTGTGGGAGCTCCACTGGTTGTGCCAAAAGTTTGTGTTAAGATTTCTTTAAAGCAACGTATTTACGTACAACAGGAAGAAAGGAATATTTTAACTCATGTGATACCATTTAGTTTTACAAATATGTTCTTCTTATAGTGTGCATTCTGCAGAACAAGGCTAGTGAAATCAAGCTAATTAGCAGCATTAGTTCCAATTCATGGCTTAAACAGGTGTCACCCAGGTCCTCCTCTCTATCTGGATTTCAAGGCCGTTATGATTCTGAAGCATGCCAGCGTGGGAAGCAGTGGTCCCCTGCTGAGCGTGCTTAAGAGGGAACAATTGCAGTGACAGACCACCCAGCTCATAGTCATTTTGTTTGGTCTCTAGAATTGTTCAAACACAACCAATAGTTGATTCACATCTTAGAGTCTGTGCACAATTTCACAACTGAGAGAACACCTATTTTAAATTTAGTTAATTTACTGTTTTACTGATGGACCATTATTACCAAACAGTTGAGGAGAAACAGTACAGCATCATATTTACATTTTGGTGGTTATTATGGGTTGATCCAGGTTAGTATGTATTCTCTTTGTTTCATTTAGAATTCTTTGTCTTTTTATTATTATTATATTATTATTATTATTATTATTATTATTATTATTATTATTATTATTATTATTATTATTATCTGCATTCAAGCAATAACCAATCTCCAGAACACAAACTCCTGGCCCA
>JBAMYA010042866.1:0-13955 GCA_037176975.1 Arrhamphus sclerolepis
CTGAAGACTGAAGACTTGGTTTTGGTCTGAAGTCATGGTTTTGGTCTTAAGTCATGGTTCCAGTCTAACTTAATGGTTTTTGTCTTAATTCATTGTTTTTGTTGGAAGCAATGGATCCAGACTGAAGACTTGGTTCTGGTCTGAAGTCATCATTCCAGATTGAAGACTTGGTTCTGGTCTGACGTCCTGGATCCAGACTGAAGACTTGGTTCTGGTCTGAAGTCATGGTTCGAGTCTAACTTAATGGCTTTTGTCTTAATTCATTGTTTTTGTTGGAAGCAATGGTTCCAGACTGAAGACTTGGTTCTGGTCTGAAGTCATCATTCCAGATTGAAGACTTGGTTCTGGTCTGATGTCATGGTTCTGAAGACTTGGTTCTGGTCTGAAGTCATTATTCCAGTCTAAAGTCATGGTTTTTGTCTGAAGTCATGGTTCCAGACTGAAGACTTGTTTCTGGTCTGAAATCATGTTTCCAGTCTAAAGTCGTGGTTCTGTTATGAAAACTTGGTGCTGGTCTGATGTATTGGTTCAGGACTGGACATGGTTCTGGTCTGATGTCATGATTCAACACTGAGGATATGGTTACAGACTGAAGACTTAGTTCTGGTCTGAAGACATGGTTCTGAAGATTGAAGACTTGATTCTGGTCTGAAGTCATCATTCTAACTTAATGGTCTAACTTAATGGTTTTTGTCTTAATTCATTGTTTTTGTTGGAAGAAGTGGTTCCAGACTGAAGACTGGGTCCTTGTCTGAAGACATGCATCCAGTCTAAAGTCATAGTTCCAGACTGAAGACTTGGTTCTGGTCTGAAGTCATGGTTCCAGTCTAACCTAATGTTTTTTGTCTTAATTCATTGTTTTTGTTGGAAGCAATGGTTCCAGACCGAAGACTGGGTTCTGGTCTGAAGACATGCATCAAGTCTAAAGTCATAGTTCCAGACTTAAACTTGCTTCTGGTCTGAAGTCATGGGTCCAGACTGAAGACTTGGTTCTGGTCTGAAGTCATGGTTTTGGTCTGAAGTCATGGTTCCAGTCTAACTTAATGGATTTTGTCTTAATTTGTTGTTATTGTTGGAAGCAATGGTTTCAGACTGAAGACTTGGTTCTGGTCTAAAGTCATGGTTCCAGACTGAAGACTTGGTTCTGGTCTGAAGTCATGGGTCCAGACTGAAGACTTGGTTCTGGTCTGAAGTCATGGTTCCAGGCTGAAGACTTGGTTCTGGTCTGAACTTCTGGTTCTGCTCAGTGTTCTCAGAAGCCCTGAAGTTCCTCTCCGTACGCTCTCTTCCAGTCAGACGGTGGACCTCCTGATGCTGGAGTCTGGCTGCAGACTGGAGCACCCATCTGCCACCAAGTTCCGTAATCACGTTATCGAAGGAGACTGGGACAAGGTAGAGTGACGTGACCCGGACCACCGAAGTCCGGTCCAACCTGTGCACCACTTTCCACCCGCTGCAGGGTCTGATGTTAAGCTCTGGCATTAACGTGCTGCTACTGAAAGTCTGTTTCTGTGTTCTTCCAGGCTGAGAGTGACCTGAATGAGCTGAAGGCACTGATGCTTTCTCCCAGTGCTATAGTGGTAAGTCCAAAGTGTAGCACATCCCTAGTGGTCAGTGGGGGAACTGCAACAAAATGTACTTCCTGGATGAGCTTCAACCTGAAAGTGGGAAAAAAAATCTCAGACTGTTGTACAATTGAGTCCAGAGGTTTACAGTCAGTACTGACATCAGAACAGTCGTCTGTGCGTGTCGTGTTGGTGCGCATCATGATGTGTGTCTGTGCTGTTGTCCTTTCCTGCACAGCGGATGAAGTTCCTGCTGCTGCAGCAGAAGTATCTGGAGTACCTGGAGGATGGGAAGGTCCTGGAGGCTCTGCAGGTGCTCAGGGCCGAGCTCACGCCTCTCAAGTACAACACGGAGCGAATCCACGTTCTGAGTGGGTCAGTTCACCGGGACACTCTGGAATGCTGAGGTTAAACGCCTCTGTGAACACCGAGAGTCAGTTACAGATGTTTATCTTTGTAGTCTTTATTGTAGTTCTGAAAACCAGCGCCAGCTTTATCATTGTAGAGCAGGATTCTCGGGGGTCTTCCTCAGCTTTTAAGGGTTTTACATGCCAGTGTGGCCTGCATATATCGTGCATATTTAACTTTACTGTACTACTGACGCAGAGCTCTGACTTTTACAGTCATTGGGAGGTAAGGTGGGGGATCAATCCACCAACAGGACAATAGGGGGCTACCAGAGTACTGCAAAAAGTGTGTTGTCACAGCTGCATTTGGGGTTTTTGGATGATATGTAAACTTCCAGTTTTGAAAGTGACCGTTCAAATGGCCAACTGATTCGTACGGTACTGATTTAGCACGAGAGTAAGTACAAAAGAGGAAAAAAATGTCAAAATGCTGAATCTCATGAAGAACTTCCAGGACAATTTCCAATCAATTTGGCAACTAACAGATCAACAGAGACGGCCACGCAAGTGGTGGTCCTGTCTACTTTGTCTGGACTAACTGGAGCAAGCCATAGATCAGAAAGGTACAGATCTACAAGACCTCAGTAGAGAGTGAGTTCTGCCTCTTAGACGACATATTGTGCAGAACTCTGGTACCACCCTGTGCTACATAAGGACAAAAGGTCTGAGGGGTCTTCCTGAGGTCTGATCAGATGTTTATGATGTATCTGTTCTTATAGGACAGGGCAGGTCTTTATTAATGAACTGCTGAAAGGTGTGGTCATGTGACCTGCAGGTACCTGATGTGCAGTCATGCTGATGACCTGCGAGCCAAAGCTGAGTGGGAGGGAAAGGGTCCGGTATCCAGAACCAAACTGCTGGACAAACTTCAGAGTAAGTCCCCCTCACCCAACATTCAACGCACTACTCCCACTCACAGACCCGTTACATGAGTCTGCAGACCTATTACATAATTCAGGAGACCTCTAATGTGAGTCTGCTGTCCTGTAGCATGAGCATGAGTCAGCAGACTTGTGGCATGAGTCAGCAGTCCTTTGTATGGGGCTGTGAACCACTGTAATCAGAACAAACACTGTGATTTTGTTGTTGATCTCTGTGTGCTCTGAAAGCTTTCTGTGTGTGTGTGTGTGTGTGTGTGTCCACAGCATACCTTCCACCATCAGTCATGCTGCCTCCTCGCCGCCTCCACACCCTGCTGAAGCAGGCCGTGGAGCTGCAGAGGGAGCGCTGCCTCTACCACAACACCAAACTGGACAGTGGACTGGACTCTGTGTCTTTGCTGCTGGACCACGCCTGCAGCCGGTGAGAAGCCACCTAATGGAAACACAGCACCACAGCAGGGGTTGATCAGGCCCAAAGAGCTGTTCTGGACCAGGACAGGGCTCCATGTAGCCCACAGAACTTGCAAGATCCAGGCTACTGAATTGGCATCTTGTGGGACATAAAACCCAATGTCATTCTGATTGGATAATACCTGAAATGACAAGAATCTGTTGACTGGCCATCAATTCTATTGGCTGTGAAGCTTCCATAGAGGTGTCAATCACCCAAATCCATCCAGCCGTTTCTGAGATATGACCTTGTACAAACACCCCCATGGGAGCATGCAGTACACATGCTAAAGAGGTTAGCTGATACAAACAAACCAAAAGCAGTTAAAATTCAAAGTAATTTATTGATTTAGTGACTATAAGAAAATAAATCTTGGTACTATAATTGCTGAGATGTTCTAGAATTAATTGTTCAGGTTTTCTTGACATGGATCCAAAGAGATAAACTCTCTAAAAGTGGAAGATTTATTCATATTTCTGCTGTGTTCCATCGTCATTTACTCTGGCCTAGTAATACATGTCCTTAGTTTTACACATCTGCTTTATTTTGATACCACATTTATAAAAAAGGACCTTGTAGTTTTAAAGACATTCTAATTTTTAAATTTTCTGTCATTTTCCGGCAAGAATCTCAAGTTCGGTAGAGTTAGGAAGAAATTAAACTTAAATTTTTCTCCTTAGGAACATTCCAGAATTTCAATGATCACAGCATCTTGATGTGGAAATGGCTTTTGTTCACACTGTCATGATATCAGAGCTTTATTCCACATTATCATCAGCTCTGCTGTGCTGTGACCAACATCAGTTGATCACTGTGGAGTGGTTATACCATAAAAATGACATCATCTCCACTCCAACAGCAGCGCTGGGAGACCGACTGAGTTAACGTGTGTGTGTGTGTGTGTGTTGTGACCCGCAGGAAGCAGTTCCCCTGTTACACTCAGCAGATCCTCACTGAACACTGCAATGAAGTCTGGTTCTGTAAGTTCTCCAATGACGGCACCAAACTGGCCACTGGCTCCAAAGACACAACTGTCATCGTGTGGCAGGTGGACACGGTAAAAGAACGCCCGTTTACCAGAGGAGCAAATCTGAGAGTGTGAACACTGAGGTGATTGGTGGTTTTTCTTCTGGCTGACAGGAAACTCAGCAGCTGAAGCTGATGAAGACTCTGGAGGGCCACGCCTACGGGGTTTCATACCTGGCGTGGAGCCCAGATGACACCTACCTGATTGCCTGTGGTCCTGACGACTGCTCAGAGCTGTGGCTGTGGAACGTCCAGGTAGGACTCGTATCACAGTTGGACCAGTTAGCACAGTGATTGGACCAGTTTAAACCGCAGAATCCACAGCAACGTCCAACCTCCAGAGCATGACCCTGACAACTGGAAACCAACCTGACTTTTCCTTATACTTTAAGTATATTCATATGCAGTCACATGTCCTGGATGGTGATCGAGGTCTTTGTGACTGTTTCTGACATTCATAGAAATATCATTGATCATTACAGATACATTCTAGATCGTTACAGAGACATCGTAGATCATTAGTGAGACATCGTAGATCATTACAGAGATGTCATAGATTGTTACAGAGACTTTGTAGATCGTTATAGAGACGTCGTAGATTGTTACAGAGATGTTCTAGATCGTTACAGAGACATTCTAGATAGTTACAGAGATGTCATAGATGGTAACAGATTTGTTCTAGATTGTTACAGAGACGTTGTAGATTGTTATGGAGATGTTATTGATCGTTACAGAGACATCATCGATCGTTACAGACATGTTCTAGATCGTTACAGAGACGTTCTAGATGGTTACAGAGATGTCGTAGATCGTTACAGAGACGTTCTAGATTATTACAGAGACAACATAGATCATTACAGAGACATCAAAGATCGTTGGCGAGATATCGTAGATCATAACAGAGACATTCTAGATCGTTACACAGACATTGTAGATCGTTACAGAGACGCTCTAGATGGTTACAGAGACGTCGCAGATTGTTACAGAGACGTTCTAGATGGTTACATAGACATCATAGATTGTTACAGACACCGTAGATCAGTGCAGTTATCGTAGATCTTGACAGAGACATCATAGATCATTTCAGAGACATCGTAGATTGTTACAGACATCGTAGATCGTTACAGAGACGTTCTACATGGTTACAGAGACCTCATAGATCCTTACAGAGACATCATAGATCAGCACAGTTATCGTAGATCATTACAGAGATGTCATAGATCGTTACAGAGATGTTCTAGATTGCTTCAAAAATGTCTTTAAACGTCACAGAGATGTTGTCGATCATCACAGCAACATTGAGGATCACATGTGTCAAAATCAAGGCCCGTGTGCTACATCTGGCGTGTCCTTAATTTTATCTGGCCAGCAAAAACGTGTAAGACAAACATAGAAATATATCTAGGAATAACTGTCGCGAGCAGCTGGTTTATGTCAAAAAGTCATGATTTAACAAACGTTTGCTAAAGATTTTTATTAAACAAACGGTACTCATCTTTATCAAAAATTTTTAAAAATTAACTTTTTTTAATCAACAGAAATTTGTTTTTAGGGCAAAACGTTGAAATTAAAGGAAATATTACAAAACAAAAAAAAGAGCAAAACCAAAAAAATGTGATTTTAAGTAAAAAAGAAAGTCAATTTTTGCAACAAAATTAGCTTTTTTTACAAAAACAATTTTACGTGTGATTTTTTTGAGTAAGAAAGTTTTGATTTCAGTACAAAAGTCTTAATTTTATGATAAACCTTATGATTTTTGTAACATTTGAGATTTTATGACAAAAATTAAAAATTTCATGAGAAAAAGATGATTTTGTGAAACTGTGCAGTAAAAAAATTTATGACAAATTAATTATTATTACTATTTTTTTTTAAAACAACCAAATTCAGGAACAAACAGGAAATCTGACAACATAGCTAGTTGAGAAAGTAAAGAATAATCGGTAACCATGGTGATGATGTGGCTTGGGGAGTTTGGCTACCGTGTTGTAGATGGAACACGGATGTCACTGATCGTCTCAGACATGCTGCCAGTCTCATCTCAGGACACTACACAATGAGTAAATAGTTTCAGTATATATACAATTCTGTTTTTTTTGCAGTAATACCAACCTGTTAAATTGATGTAATGCCATAAAATAAAGACAGCACAGATAAGGAACCCAGCAGATCACTTTTCATATTCCTCCATCCTGAGTATTCTTCCTTCTAACAGGATAAAAACCTCCATCAGAACCAGACTCGGGTGCTGGGGTGTGTGGGGAATCAATTACTCAGGCCTATCAGTGACCATTGAATGTAAATAGTGGATGAGCCATTCAGTCATGTGACCCACAGGTTTGTACAAAGAGCCTTTGAAGCTCATATTTCTTCAAACTGCATGGGGCCATGCTGCAAATAGGCGGGACAAAGCTGGCAAAGCCAACAGCAAATCCAGTGACAAGCTGTTAGTCAATGGGGATTTGTTCTGTTTTGGAGCCAGCGCCTAGTGGTCAGTCGAAGAACCTGGGAGTGGGATGGTTGCCTCCTGCCCAAGACCCATCTGTAGCCACATCTCTATTCATTTTCTAACTCTCTCACTTTATGAGAAATTCACAGGATTCGGTTCTTTTTGTTTTGGTGTATCATCCCCTTGGTCCTTACTCAGGGTTTCTCTCTGAATACTATTCTTTTATTTATTTTACTTTGTTTATTTTCACTGAACTGGTGTCTGATATTTGCTGTCCTGTGCTCGCTGTCTGATGTTTATGCAGACGGGGGAGTTACGAACAAAGATGAGTCAGTCTCACGAGGACAGCCTGACCTGTGCGGCCTGGAATCCAGACGGCAAACGCTTTGTCACCGGTGGCCAGAGAGGACAGTTCTACCAGTGTGTGAGTAAACACTGTCCTGTAGCTCATGGCAGCAGGTTCACACCTACGCATAGGTACACCGTTGCTTTGATGCAGAAGTATAATTCAGGCCGAGGACTCAGACGCTGTACCGATCCACCTTTAAATCTCCACCTCCATCCTTCCCACACTTGTGAACAAAGATTCTTAAACTCAGCTAATCTAAACCAGCTGACCAGTCTGGCTCTGATTTGTTCTGACCACCTCATACACTGGCCTCAGCTAGTCACCAGTACAGACCAGGCAACGCTGCAATGGGGAGTCCAGGGCCCCCGCAGTTTTGAAGCCGGAGACAAGGCTGTAGTCTCCTGGAGCCCCTAGAAACCTGCCCTGTTCTTGGTGGTTCCAGTCGGAGACTCCAGAAAGCTCCAGTTAGCCTGACGAGCTGAGCTGAACATCCATCCATCCAGTCCCCACACTGGTTTGGTGCTGATTCATGCCCTTCACTCCATTTCATTTGTTGTTGCCTTCAGGACCTGGATGGAAACCTGTTGGACTCGTGGGAGGGTGTTCGGGTCCAGTGTCTATGGTGTCTGAATGACAGCCGGACGGTCCTGGCGTCCGACACCCACCAGCGTATCCGTGGATACAATTTTGAGGACCTGACGGACAGAAACATGTGAGTAGCAGCTCTGAGCAGAGTAACAGCAGTAGCACCATTTTAATTCAAAGACTGCATCCATCAGTTTTGTTGGAGTCACCCCTTGAATTACATCACTAAAGTACATGCACAAGTCTAATATGCAGAGGTGTGTAATTAAAGGAACATACTGGAGTTAGAACAACCATAGGTCTGTTACAGATGTAAGGTTTGAGTAAGAGTGGAATATATGTTTGCAGCAAATTAAGGAATTAATGTTTGAACTGGGAGCAGTGGAGCTGAATCAAAATGAACTGTTAGAAGAGGAATCTCTGTACGACATACAAATTGATTCCTGATGTCGTTAAACAAAAATGGCCTGTGACCTCACATGGGGATAAATGTACGGGCTTGGTTGATCTGTGCTTAGAGCCTGAGCGGGAGGTCAGCAGCTTGTACTCTCACCATTCCTCCTCAGTCCACACACCTCAGACTTCCAGTAGCAGTCAGAGTCCTGTGACCTGCAGAAGTCCTCAGATGGGTCTGCAGGTGTGGATCAGTGATGGACAGGAGACTGAGGTCAGAGAACCGATAGACCACTTTGTGGCAGTGTGCTTCCTACATGCACAAAGTGCATTGGGAACACTGGACATTCTATTCCAAATCAAAACATGAAGAAAAAAATTTTAAAATCAAATTTGTTACTACTTACTGTTATTTCATTGAAATGGAAGAAAATGGAACTGTTCAAAATGAACATCAGTGTGGAGTTTGGTTGGTGATCATTTACTATTTAAAAATAAAAAAACAGGTGTCAAACAGGTGACGTTTATTTAAGGATGAAGGTAGCAAATATCATACATGTACATACTCTTACGTTTCTCTGATGCCAGTTTCACTTCTTTAATTAAAGTTCAGCAGAACAGATCTGTCCAGTATGGGGACGGTTCTCAGATCCTGAAGTTGCTGGTGTTGATGTTTCTCTGATGTGAAGGATTGTTGCATGTTGAGCTGCTTCTCTGGTGGAATGCAGTTGGACTGCAGGTGTTCAGTTTTGGGTCAGAATCCACCTCTGGTCACCATGAAGAACTCAGAGGTCCTTACAGAGGACACACATTGATCCAGGCTGATCTTCCTCTCTGAATGGTGCCTCCATCCATCATATGAGTGCTTCTATTCCATGACACACATTCCTGTGAAACATGTGTGGTTTCTTTCCAGAGTGCAGGAGGACCATCCCATCATGTCCTTCACCGTCTCCAAAAACGGAAGGCTGGCTCTTCTCAATGTGGCCACTCAGGTGAGCAGCTCATTTCCCTCTGGTGACGGGTTTAGGGTTAGTACCGGCCAGGTACTGGCTCGGCTCTTAAACGCTGCATGTTTGTAGGGAGTGCACATGTGGGACCTGCAGGACCGGGTTCTGGTAAGGAAGTACCAGGGGGTGACCCAGGGCTTCTACACCATCCATTCCTGCTTTGGAGGGCACAATGAAGACTTCATCGCCAGTGGCAGTGAAGGCAAGACCATGAGATCTTTATTCCTTGTAGACTGACACCACCGACAGAGTACAGGTTAAAACAGCATCACCATGGCGACAATGAGGGTTTTTTGTTTTGTTTTTGATAACGTTCCTAAATACCTGCAGATGGCAGATAGAGATCTGTCTCTAAAAAGGTAGATTTAGATTCTGGATCTGCAAATCGGTTAGGGGTAACTCTGAAAGTAAGTTAAATAAACATGTCAAACAGATGAGCAGAAACCAGACTGAAGAATGTAAACACGAGCAGCGTGTGTAAAACATGTGTAACACGTCTCCTTCAGATCACAAAGTCTACATCTGGCATCGGCGCAGCGAGCTCCCCATCGCTGAGCTGACAGGTCACAACCGGACAGTGAACTGCGTCAGCTGGAACCCGGTTCTGCCCGGACTGCTGGCCAGTGCCTCAGATGACGGTACTGTCCGAATCTGGGGACCCGCCCCTTTCCTGGATCCCCAGGACACAGAGGGGCTCAGCGGTGAGAACATGGACAAGTTTTTCCGTCTGTATATTATATAGGCTCCGCCCCCTAAGAGCTGTCATGATTGGGTAATTTGGCATTGTAAATCAAATTCCACGCGATTCATGCAGTCTCTGTGAAAAATTTAAATTTATGATCTCTCCAATACTTTCTGTTACCAGTTTCACTTTAGATGGGAAAACATTGTAAGTTGACTTCTCAGAAAACATATAACATTTTCTGGAGGAGGCCATGGCACAGAGGTTGGTTTTTTTTCCTCTAATCATAAGGCTAATATCTTATGGCACATGTCAAACAAAAGGCCTGTGCGCTTCATCTTATCCAGCCCACAAGGGTTTGTGGCAAGAATAGTAAACACTTACAACTGCAACATTTTGAGGAATTTTCAACTAGACTGCTCGTTAGAGTCAGAAGTGACAGTTGGAACAGCTGAGGAGGAGAGCAGCTGGTTTATGTCAGGAAGTCAGAGTTTAGCTAAATATTTTACAACAAAAGTTTTCTCAGATTTGTCAAAACTCGGGATTACTGTACATCCTATTTGCTACAATAATTTGTGATTTCAGGACAAGTTTAAATTAGTAAATAGGTTTTGATCTTGCAAAATTTGCAACTTTACAACAATATTAGCTTTTTTACGAGGAGTCTCTTTTTAAATTTGCCATTATATGAGAAAGACTTGTGACATTTACACAAAAGCCTCCGTTTTATGATAAAAGTTGCAGATTTTATGACAAAACTTTGTAATCTTAGGACAAAAAGTGGAAAATATACAAAAAATTTAAATTTTTATGATTTCATGTCAAAATGTTAATATTTTCCAAGACAAAAAGTATACTTTTAGGGTCAAAAAGTCCATTTTTCGTCTTAGTAGTTGGAGGGGAAAAAAAAGCCAATCTTGGAAAAGATTTTGCAAAAAAAAAAAAAAAAAAGTGATTTTAGTACAAAACTCTCAATTTTATGATAAAGATCAAGATTTTCATGATATTTTAGATTTCATGACAAAAAATAACTTTCTATTATTTTTATTTTTTCCAACCGAGTCCAGGAACTAGCAGGAAATATAGCTGAGAAAGTAAAGAATAGCTGTCCTGGTAACAGTAACCATGGAGATGATGTGGGCCAGAATGAAATAGTTTGACAAGCCTGTTTTATGGGATGATACCCGATTTATGAAGTAACTTTCAAGTGGGATTATGGGATTAAGGGCCTCTTTTATGGGATGATGCCCGATTTATGAAGTAACTTTCAGGTGGGATTACTTGACAACAGCAGCTCTTATAGCCAATACCTGTTACACATGACGGATGGCATCCCACAGACTCATGTTCTATGTGGAAAGAGGAAGCATGTTCAGGCATCGCTACCTCAGGAAGGCAGTACATTCAAGCATCACGTCAAAAAGTTAATCTTTTATCAACATTATGTAAAAGAAGGCGTCTGGTGTGAGGACATTATCAAATCAAAGCAGACATTGTTGTCTGTGTTTTTGCATCTGAAGGGACATTTATCCTTATGTCTGCTGCATTAGTGGTCGTCTCAGGACGGAGCAGACTATCGTGACAGTGAGTGGAGGAAATAAGCAAAAATGATGGTGGAGCTACTTCCGTTTGCTGAGATTATCAGGTTAAAGCTGTTTGTGTTTTAAAATGAGCTAGCAGCAGGGTTTGAATGAACCTCAGATGTGTCTGCAACAATGTACATACCTGCACATGAGAAAATAATAAACAAGTGTGCATAGTTTTCATGCACCCTTACAGAAGATTGCGCAATAACAGCAAGTTTTAGATGGGATTACCCAGAATACAACAACTCTTTTGAGGGGAATTACCCAATTATGACAACTCTTAGAAAACATTACCAGAATTATACGATAAGGTTACACAACGACAACTCTTTGAGAAAATTGTTAGAGACCATCATTAGAGATGATTACCCAATACTGACAGCTCTTAGAGACAATTCTTTATTTTGGTAATTCTGACTTACCTGGATACATAAAGTTTAAATCATTTTTTCCTAATTAAGCTCACTCTCACTGTTTTTCTCTGCGTCTCCACCAGGGTGCAGCAGCATGGACAGCTGATGCTCTTCCACCTCACTCTCACTGGCACTAACACCCTGGAGACACTTGAATGGAGAGGCGGGGAAAGTTTTGATGATTGGACAGCTGCTTGGTGGAGGCGTGGCCACCAGGCTGGGAGTTGTAGCTGGACTCCTCCCCCCCCTCTTCCTCTTATTTATTCTCTGCCCCCATATTTATTCATGAGTTCTGACTGACGGCTGGTTTCTGAGCCAGCAGAACCGGGAGGGTTCTGTGCTCTTCAGCTTCTCCAGCCGTCCTCCACACAGAAACAGACACACAGAGGCAGAGGTTGAACCTGCGAACGGTCAGCCGCCATGTGTGATGGTGGCGTGTTCTCCCCCGTCACGTATGACGGTGGCACGCTCTCTCTCTTGTCTTGTCATGTATGACACTGGCGTGTTCTCTTCGTGCCATGTCTGTTCTCTGGCTTCACATTGGTCCCAGCTTCTGCTGCACCTCGTCTCCGTCGTGTGGTTTTGTTGCTTTACTGGTCAAGTATTCGAACACCTTTGGTTTGCTGGAGAGGATCTGTTTCAGGAGTTTCCAGCTGTGGAGCTGAAGCAACAGAAGCTCACATGATGAACATCTGTACAGTCACGGTGAGTTCAGGGACCACGTTCTGTGGACGTTGGATCCACGTCTGACACTGTTTGTGTTTGCAGCATGAGGACGGCGTCCGTTTAATTTTCCTTCACCGCTTTCCATCAGTAGTTCTTCAACAGCAGCAGAGCTCTGACTGAACAATTGTTATCATTTTTATGATGTTCAACAGATTTTCTCATGATTACTCGTGTTTATCAGGTCATCAGTGAGCTGAGGGGACATGCACACCTGTACGCACTTGTAACATCCAGTTAGATGACTTTATACGCAGCGTTTCCTTTGCCTGAACCGTGTTTCCGTGTAATGCCTGCTGTTTTCTTTTCTTGTAAATCTCTGAGCTGCTGCGACATGAAGCAGCAGATTTTAGCAGATCTACTTGTTTCCTCCACACTTCTCTGATTACTTCTGTGTTGGCTCAAACTGAAGTTCTGGCCCTGGAAACAACTGCAGGACTTTAAGCCTAGTTTATACTTCTCGTATCCGTGGCTACGCAGACACGCAGAGCCCTCTCCGAGCAGCTCTCAGATGGATGACCGATACCACCCCAAATTTTTAACTACCCGTCAAAAGCGGCGGAGACCCCATGGATAGAGCATGTTTGTGATTGGTCAGCTAGCTTCTCACTCTTCCAGTTTCCTCATCTCGACGCTATATTCAAAAGCATTGAAGGAGTGTGACCAGCAGAGTTTGACCACGGAGCATTTCCTGCTCAATGTTGATCAGTTCCAGCTCCATCGCAAGTCGCTCTCTGGGTCTTCATTCTGCCCTGCGGCGGGCTGAGGTTAATGAACAGTCCACGACCATAGGCATCTTGGGATAGCAGGCTGGTCTCCGGAAAATAAACGCTACGCCCCCTTATTCTCCTGGCTGTGAATTGCTTTGGAGCACTCACCAAGGAACAGAGAGGTCTGAAAGGTCCACATCTCCGTTGATACGACTGCGTGTCTACGGAGTGACCGATTTTGAGAAGTATAACAAGGCCTTTAGGACTCCCCCCATCACATGACTTGGAAGGTGGTCTGGGGCCTGTACTAAGAAGCGGGGTTGACGGCTTATCAGGGCCGGTTCCAAGCAGGCATACATGAGGGGGCTCAAAAATGTGGGGGGTCATGCGTACACAAAAACAAGGCTTTCTGATTATAATAAAGAAACAGAGCAGAAGTACGGCCTGGGACGGGATGTGAGACGCAGGTCATTTGTGCTCAGTCTGTTCCATGCAGGGGGCCCGCAACAACAGCTAACTACCAGTCCAGTCGTAGTTAACTAAGCTCACATTAATACAACAACTCTCAAATGTACAACAAAAACAGCCTAATCACACAAGACTTCACTGAATGTTTGTTTGCAGAATGGTTAGAAGCTAGAACAGCGGTATGCTAACATCATAGACCTACATGAAAACTGAACACTTTAGCATTTAGCTGAAGAGAAAACAGCTTTTTATCAAGT
>JBAMYA010042867.1:0-13955 GCA_037176975.1 Arrhamphus sclerolepis
TTTAAATTCAAATCTTATCTGAATGATTTAATGTTAAGTAAATATCACATTAAACTACAGCATAACGTTGATATTCCAGACTCTTGCTTTAAGAAATTTACGCTAACTGGACCTCTTTGAATTTTAATTGAATACCCATGAACTACATGTTTCTTGCAGTGATTTAGTATTTCCCATCTTTCTGTTAAACTTCCAGGTTGTCAAATCCTGCCTGTGGCTGCTTGAAAGGAATATACATCTTCCTTTCATGAGAAATGGTGTTTTATGTGTGTGGTGGGGTTTTTTTTTCTTGTTTTCTGTTTTTTAAACGCTGCAGAGAAACTCCCGTCATCCCAGAGCATTTTGTTACATAAGGAGAAGAAGAGGAGATGGAAATTTTCAAGAGAAGTGATCGGAGGACGTGAGGGAGTAGAAAGAGCTCAGGGAAGGGAAATGTAAGATGCAGAGAAGAGATGATCGGAGGAGAACAAAGAACGTGGGGAAAGAGATCGATGAGCTGCGTGGAGGAAGGAAATACGAGCAGAGGAAATAAGGAATCAAAGACACGCAAGAGGTCATGATGCTAATCCACTAAGATCCCCAGAGACCCTCCCGATATCCCCTTCAGAGCACTTGAGGAAAGCAGAGAGGCCTCATGTGGAGCCTTCAAACAGGAACCACGATGGATTACACTGACATCCACAATCAGAGGAACTGACTCACTGACTATGTGGAATCGCAACAGTTGGGGGATTTATTATTTCATAAGAAAGAAATACGAGGGTATTGGCACTGAAAAAATAACGTCTGCCAGAATTGCTCTCCTCTTCCAAATATAGAAATATACACAAATTACGTTAAGTCAGAGCGGATTTTCTCAAGTCCTTGTTTGCTCTGAAATATATTTGTTATGATTTGTTTATTTATTTATTTGCAGTATTTCTTACATTCCAGCTTCTAGGTTGAAGCCAGTGCAGACCTGTGACAGCGGTGAAGTTACTTGACTGACCCACAGTCCAAAAACACGCTGTTGAGGCTAATTGGTAATACTAAATCTAGGATTATTAACTGTAATCCAGTTTAATTTACTGAAGTGATTAAAGGAATAATAGAAGTAATTACAGGAATAATTCAATCAAATAAAGCTGTTCTAATTATTGAAAGTAAATGGTTCCCCGAATGGAAAGGCACTATTGTCAGATTGTTGTTGTTGCTGTTGTCGACCACTAGGGGCTGGCTCCACACACGAGCTCCTCCTGACGCGGTGAAAGGAGTCGCCTGCCGCCTTCTATGTCCAGCACTCAGCCAGCCTCTAGTCCATAAGAGCGTGCAAAGACAAGATTTCAATGCAACTGCACGTTTGATTCTGTATTAACATCAAACACTGGAATTACTGAGGTGGACAGCAGCCAGGCGACCATGATTTAGCAAACATCTGTGAACGATTGTACAACAAAAAGTTTCTTTTGTGAAACTACCATTTTTAAAAACTAAAATTTGTGATTTTTAGGACAAAAAGTTGAAATTATACAAAATTTGCGATCTTATGATTTTATGTATATATGTTGTAAAAACTTTTTATTATATTTTCCAACACAAAAAAATAAGTTTAAAAGTCACAATTTTGATATCTGTGATTGTATGATAAAAGCCAGGCCAACTTTATTTATAAAGCACTTAAAGAGCAACCACCAACCAAAGCACTGAACATATAAAATACAAGCAGGATAAAATAATTGAAATATAGACAAATAACATAAAATAAAGGCCATAAATCTAAATGAGAACCCTCAATCTTGAAAAACTCACAGTTTTATAACAAAATTGTACAAAAAATGAGGTGAGTGACTGACAGAGAGAGAGTTGTGCCAATAAAGCAAACTGAAATTGAATTCTTTTACGATTATACAAGAAAAATGTGTGATTTTAGTACAAAAGCCGCAATTTTATGAGAAGTGTCACAAAACTTGTGAAATTTGAATGTTCCAGTAAGTAGCAGGAAATCTGACAACATAATTGGTTGAGAAAATAAAGAATAACTGGTCCTTTAACAGTGACGGGGATGATGATGAGGCCCAGGATGAAATAGTTTGTAACCTTTCCTCCATTAGATTAAATTAGACTGCAGTTAACAGAATTTCCCTTCAGGGATTAACAAAAGTATTTTCAGGGGGGTTTTTTTTATTTTAATTTTCTCTGAGGACATTGTGCATGTTTTCTCTTTGTGTAAAGTGCCTTGAAATGATTTTTTCCATGAATTGATGCAACACAAATAAGAAATAACGACAGTAAAACACCTTGTACACCAAAGACAACCAAGTCATAACTGGTAACTTTGTAGCCTGTGAGAGGTGGAAATGATGACAATAATGATGCTCCTGAGTGTAGGAAATCATCTGACACATTTAATACAATGAGGGCACATTACCAGTGTCCCTAACGACCCTCAAACAATTCCATGAGACTGGAAAGACTGGAAAGATGGAGGAAAAGAAGCAGCTGATGGTCATCAAGAGTAAATACAACCAAATTTGAAAAAACAAGAGAGGAAAAAGTCAAGAAAAACCAAAGCAGAGACCCTGCATAGAACAACGGGGAGCAAACCAACGCATGCAGACACCCAAGTGGTGAACAGTGTAACTTAAAAAAGACCAACTCCAGTTTTAAACCTCAACAGACTTATCTTTCATGAGTAGAGGTCAGGACGAAAGACTGCCTGGGGTTTGCAAATAGAGCTGAGATGCTCTGACAAAGGACGTCTGGCAGGCAGCAGGGATAACCCCAGAGTGTGTGTGATCACATTCATTCACTTACGGCTTCCTGTGGAGATGTTTTAATTCCACTGACTCTTCTGAGCATTAAGTCGTTTTAGCTTTAAGAACACTGAATGTTTCAGTTAAACATGTACATCATCAATTTATTCTGTTCTTTCTGCCTAAACTGATTTCTAATTCGAAAAGATTTTATACGAATGTGTGTGTACAAAAATATATACATTTATATATATATATATATATATACATATATATGCGTATAAGTCTGAATATATGAAATGAAGTTTGAATATGTGGAATGGAAAAATTACGACACTTTCATTCCATATGTTCAGACTTTCATTCCATATGTTCAAACTTCATGCCTCGTCCTCACCAGACTAATAATTCCAATTCCATTTTATTTCACTTCGCCACATAATCTGGGACAGCTCTGTTCTTTTCAGTTTACTCCCGATCAAAGAGCGACTGACCAATCAACGAACAGAAGGGCGTGGCTGAGAGCCGCTGTCAGTTAGAAATTGTAGTTCGGTTGAGTCCTATTGTGATGGGAATTCAGATGAATTAGTAGATGTAACGTGTTAAAAAATCTGTGAAATCCAGTTTCCAGACTAAGAGACGTGCTTTCAAGTATGGTTCTGTTCCTGATTTGCACGCAGCCACTAGGGAGTGGACCAATGAAACCAGCCACGTCCAGCCGTTCAGGACTTTGTCCAGTGCTGTGAAGAATCCTTTCTGCAGATGAGCATCCCAGAAACCAAAGATATGCTAATTGATTTTAGGAAACATACTCAGGCACAGGAACATTTTATGTTATTAAGGGTCAGACAGTAGAATGTGTCGAAACATATAAATATCTTGGCACCATTATTGCCAGTAAACTTACTTTTGAGGCAAACTGTGAAGCTTGTATATGAAAAAGGGAACCAGCGTCTGCATTGCCTCAGAAACTGGTCATCTTTTCATATTGATAAAGCACAGCTGAACCTGTTTTATCGTGCTTTTATTGAATTGGTTTTGTCCTTCTGTCTGGTGGCCTGGTTTGGTAATCTGTCTCTCAAAAATAAAAATTGCCTGAACCAAATAGTGAAATGGTCCAGTAGCTGACGGGAGAGCTGCAGTTAAACCCAGAGTCTCTGTACTTCAGACAGGTACAGAGGACATCTGGATCAATCATGAAGGACACTTCTCATCTTTTACGCTGAGGTCCAGCTTCTCCCATCAGGACGCAGAAATAAAATGGCCTAATGTAAAACCAAGCGTTATAAAAGCAGTTTTGTTACTATGGCTATAAGTTTTAACATGTTTTTGTTTAAATCATGTTCTTATTGTGTGCTGTTGGTTTTTAACATCTGTATTTTTATGAGCTGACTCACTACACCGCAACACAAAGTTACCCTCAGGTACAAATAAAGTACCTTGAACTTGAGTTTTTGTGGTATTTGGTGATTTTATTAACAAATACCTCCTAAATGTTTGACTGACTGATTGACGAGGCTTCCAGTCTGAACAAGTCTGTATGACAATCTTGGCTGAACGCCATAGCGCCTCCATCATGATTTTGGCCGCATCATAGCCTGTCTTTACTCCGTACTTCAACCCTAACCCAGATTATACTCATAACTGTCTACATGGACCATGTAAAGATTCTTTGTTGGACTCAAGCAGCACCTGCATTATTAGTCATGAAACAGGAAGTGGATGATATTGTCACATGCAAAAGGAAACGTATTCTATAAAGTTAATCATCAGTTTGTTTTAGTGACAAGAGTTTGAAGGATCACATCCCTTTCCCCCACTGCGACATATTCAGTAACAATTGTAGCACTACATTTTGGCAACACGAAATGTCATGTTTGGTGTTACGCATTCTTGCTATGAGTGGGTGTAGCAGATGGTGACGACCTCTGGGTAAAGACTAACTTTCCATCAAAAGCACTGCAACATGTCTACGCTCTGACTGGGGTGGGAAGGTGGCGGTGGCGACGGGTGCGAGCGCCCGTTCAACGCATGCAGCTTTAATCTTCTCTTGCACTTTCCAGGGGCCTCATATACAAAGACGTACGTGGATTTCATTATAAATCTTTGCAGGAAATCTGCCTATGCAGAAAACAAATTCAGATGAACTAAGCTGTGTATACGCACAGATCCGTGCACATCAACATGGAACTGACCACGCATGTAAGGGTACAACACTCCTCCCCGTCTCCTCCGTCATGTAGGCCAATTTAAATGTGATAATGAGTATAAAGAGACATGGGAAACCGTTCATCCAAACAAAGAAAATGACAAAAAACAGGCAGAAAAAAGGGAAATTTCACCATCTGAGGCTGAGGGGAGGAAAGTACTTTATTTGGCACTTTATCGTCTGCCATAAATAGTAAAAGTAAATAGAGTGTTTTTCAGCGACGTTCCCTTACGTTCCCTTACGTTCCCTTACGGGCTCCATAAGGTGGAACGCTGCTGCGCACCGTTGCTGGTTTTCCCAAAATACATGGCCACATCAGGACAGGAGGCTACCTGCAGCACATTCCACAGGAGCACACTTAATGAACTTTTAAAGTTGGATTTTAAATTGATTTTAATTTTAAACACATCAGTCTCAGAAGAAGTCCACATCTGGACGAGTAAAGCAGAAATACCAGATGTGCTCTCACTATGCCTATTTTGTCGAGGATGCATCCAGAGACTTGAGCAAGTATCCCAGAATGCATTTCACATCAACCAGCAGCAGTAATGATGGAGGAGAATGAAGTCAAAGCTTTGTTGTTTTGTAAAAGAATGTAGTTTTGGGACGATTCCACGTGAAAATGTTGCTCTTCTGAATCAATATCTGTGGTGAACTGATCACAACAGGACCTTTTTAAAAATTCATCCCACGCCATCTGACCTTTTTTTCCTTTTCACCTCCACTGAACTTTATTTATGAGACGGCTGAAATATAAGAGCATAAAACCCATTTAAAATGTATCATATTAAATAACGATGTGAGTGTTTATTTTATGTTAAATCAAACTGTAGCTGTGATTCTATCAAGTATACATCTGTTCCAGTTGCAGAAAGTCTGAATAAATAAAGTGTTATAAATAAAGTTCCTCCCATCCTCAGGAGTTCATCCTTGCTACGAGCGTTCTTAGAAGTGCACGCGTCCAGACTTTCGATCCTGGAACTGAGAAGCGGCCATGGTCTGGTCGTTCCCTTGGGCCTTGCTGATCTGGACTGTTCTCTGCTGTCACTGTTTCTGCTGTTTGGTCCTGATCCTGGTCCTGGTTTTGGGCCTTGGATAACTCCCCCACATGGAACAATAAAGCCTCCTGTTGGACACCTGTTGCCCCCTGCTCGTCCTTCTCATAGCAGAATCTTCTCGAACATTGTTACATTTCTGTCTTTCTTTTTCTTTCTCCAAACTCATTTTAAGTGTTACTAGTTTTTAATCTTACTTTCTAAGTACAATGAAGCTGAAATGAAAATAATTTCCTTTATACTTCTGTTAGGATATTTTTTTGCATCTCTGGAAATGGGGTCCTTTACATCTGCAGAACTTTTGGATATGAAAAAAAAGCTTAGATGATATTTGGATATCATTTGGATAAGAGCACAAGATGTGCAGGAACCAAATTCTTCATGTTCCAAGATCACTTCGACCGCAGCAGAATTCTCTCCTCTGATGAGGGTTGAAGTTCAGATGATCTGATGGCACCAAAGCTGTGTGGACACTTGCATCACATGAAAGATCCATCCATCCATCATATATACCTGCTATCTCCTGTGCAGGGTCACATGTGGGCTGGGATAGGCTCCTGTGCTGGAGCCTATCCCAGCCCACATCGGGCAAAAGGCAGGGGTCCACCCTGGACAGGTTGCCAGTCCATCGCAGTCACACGACAGATAAATGCGTAAAAAATCATACCCAGATACATACGTGGAGATGTGGCGTCAGTGTCCACCAGTCATTCTGTTCATCATGGCTCAGCACACAATTTAAAGAGCAGCATCATTCTTTTGCTTTATTTTGTTTTGTAGCCGCATCACTTTTTAAAAGTTGATATGTGAAGGTGAAACAAACCAGTAAAGTCAGAATACACTTGAATACAGCATTCAGAATTAATGATTTTTTAAAAACTTATTTATTTCTGGGGACGTCTTTCATTTCAAAGTTGAACTAAGAAACTGGAATAACAGAAGCGGCACCACAGATCTTCATATTTAATTGCGAAGGAAAATTGTTCAGGCTTAAAAGCCGCATCACTAAGAGGCTTTTAAACTTCCTGGTGTCATTTTGTGGGAGATAAATGTAATCTTTCAAAGTGTCCCTCACATTTCTGTCCAACTGGTTCAAAAAGGTGACACAGCCAAGAAGAAAAAGTCCCCTTTTTTGAATTGCTGCTCTTCCATGAAATTTTCATTTGGATTGAAAACAAGACTTAACCAGCTATGTTTCATCTTTAATCCAATGCAGCAGTAAAGGTGAAGTTGATGTGTAATGTAATGTAAGTAACATAGTAAAATCATCTCTATGTGTTATTAGATTTGTCTGCAAATACCATCAATACCACTTAAAATGCAATTTCAAACCCAGAACACATTTAGTGAATATTTTCTTTCCATCTGTTCGCTGCCCTTCTCATGAGTACACAGATTTAAAAAACAGTCTTCATGCACAGCCCTCCTTCCAGGAAACAGCATGCCCACACCATTACAGACACCAATCCAACCAGTCACCGACAGGGGAGGGCCCATGCTTGTGATGAGGTGTGTTTTCACTGGGAGCACTGGTGGGAGCCAATGAGGAGCTAGCGCCCTCTTTTGTTCAAATATTAACAGAAGCGAGCTCATCCAGAAATGACTCCGCCTGCCTTTAAGCACCTCATTTCATGCAGTAACAGCTCACTTTACTTATTGTGCAGAGAACTTGTGTCAGATCTTCTTATGTGAAACCACTGGAAGTTCAGAAAACTGAAGTTCTAACCTTGTTTTGAACTTCAGTCAATATATCAGAGTGATTAAATACTTTTGGTTAGACTGTCTAATTTATTTAACATGTACTTGGATCTCTTAATAACCTGAAGAGAATGGGAATGCCAGACAGGTGGACGCATTAATGATCATTAAAGCGTCCACTTCTCGCCTTCAATCAGTCTGTCATTTGTAAATTTTGACGTTTTCCTTTGTTTTTGTATCCAGATGTTTTTTCGTGTATATGTGAAGCAGCACTACCAACTTTTTTTTCCATACAATAATAAAATGTCCCTGTTATGTGATTGCATAAATGATGTAGCAATGACTGCGTTTGTCCTGTAGGTGGTGGTATTTCTCCGTCTTTCTGTCGTGTTTCTGCTCTCAAAGCCTCTTCCCTGCTGCGTGTTTTACATTGAAGTGTATTGCCTGCTGATGTTTTAATTTCCCCTCTTTTCATTTCAGTGCCTCCAAAGCAGCACGGCCCTATCTGATGTCAGCATGGTGTCCTTTCCATTACAAAGCAGACAAGGAAGAAGCCGGTCCTGTAGATCCAAGTCTCTCGAGTGGACATGCAGACTTTCTGTAGAGCTGCCAGATCTCTTAACTTCAGCATCCATCCACTTACATGGTACTTTGATGTCATGTTCGTGTCCCTGCAAGGAAATCGGAAGGAAAAAAGGTGAAACCAACTCCTTGGGCACATTCGTTTGAAATGGCTTGGGACAAAAATTGTGCAAAAACAAGATTTTTAACGTTTTTGTTTTGTATTTCAGGACTTGAATTTTCTTCCCTGACATTTAAACATGACATTTAATCTGACATTTAATCACTAACCCTTCACCTTGGCTTAGTATGAGCTAAATTCAAACATGAAACAGCAAGGCTTGTGCATAAATGGCAGCTGAACTAAAATGACTCTAATGCCCACATTTTCCTCCTTGTAAGGACATCACATTCCTGTAAAGGTCAGCGTAAGAAAGACCAGCTCTTTTCTCTGTGTGTGTGTGTTTTGTTGTCGCATACTCTATAATGTCTGTTTTGATTGTCAAATGAGACTTCAGTTAACACAGAGAGAGAGAGTAGGGTAAGCAGGAAGATCATGTGGAGACATGAGATGCAGCAGGGGGAGGTTTTAAAATGCTGTGCAGGTGTCCTTCCCAGCAGATTTTTAAGCAGTTATGATGTGCAGCATTATTGCCATCTAGTGGCGAAGATTATGAATTGCAACACTAGAATAGAAAAAAATAGAATAGAATAGAATAGAATAGAATAATCCTGTATTTGTCCTCCACCATGGTAGTGTATGTTGCAACAGGTCAAATAAATAAGTCTGATACAAAATCACATTTTAATATCAGATAAGGAGGAGTTTCCGGTCAACTAAATTGATTTGTTAATATAAATCTCACCATTTTGTAATGTTGCCATTCCGTCTCTATATAGACATTATGATGTTAAGGGTGTTGAGAAGTGAAAGATAACAAATGTTATTTTGTCCCATTTTTTTTTTTTGTTCTTGCAACGGAACATGTTTTGATGTGTGCAAAAAGCATCCTTGCAGAATTCTCCACACAGTCGCTGATGGGAACAGGTTTTGTACCATGTACTTGAAAAACGTATGGATATCCCAGGAAGGCAATATATGTTGCTCTAAAATCTCTTCTTACCATTACATTTTCAAAGGACACTGATGAAACCTTATTCTGTCAGAGAAAGATGCTTTTGGACTTGTTGATTACAGGAATACTGGAATACTGATTCATCGGACCACAGAACAAGTTTCCATAATGTGATGGTCCATCCCAGATGCCTCTGAGACCAGTGATGTCAGCAACACCTCAAAGTTAACATGAGGTCTCTTCAGAGCTTTGGGGGGCCTTTGTTGTTGTCTTCCAGAACCTTCTGAAACATTTATTCAGAGTGGGAAGTCTGATTAGTTTGCAAAATAAAAAAAATGTAATAACTGTCATGACTTCAACTCAAGTGGTTAAATTGATGACTTGACAAAATATAAAAAGACTTGACTTGGCTTTTTACGCTGAAGGCTTGTGACTTCACTTGGACTTAGCCTGTTGACTTGAAAACACTTGATATTTTACCTAAAACACAAAGATTAAGATGTGTTCTTTAAAAAGTGTGAATGGATCAATTAATTTCACTCATTGCAACTTAACAAATGCAGATTTTCTCTCTATCTGTCTGTCTGTCTGCCTGTCTATCTATCTATCTTTTTATATCTCACAAACATAAAAAATTGTAATGTGCAATACATGCAGGTCATGGATCAGAGGCAGAGATGGAACAACCTTCAACTTTGTTCAACTTTTGAAGTTGAACGAAGAACATTATGGTTCTGTTGTGTTATATGGTCTCTCATTAACATTTAACCTATAATTCCACCATTGTTAAAAGGACTCGAAAGATTTCTTGCTTGGGACTTGACTTGTGACTCGCCTGTCTGGGCTCCAGACTTGACTTGTGACTCGCCTGTCTGGGCTCCAGACTTGACTTGTGACTCGCCTGTCTGGACTCCAGACTTGACTTGGGACTCGCCTGTCTGGACTCCAGACTTGACTTGGGACTCGCCTGTCTGGGCTCCAGACTTGACTTGGGACTCGTCTGTCTGGGCTCCAGACTTGAATGACTGAACGCACTTCTCACAGGTGAGAATGTTAAAGGTCGTGAAGGTTCACGTCTTCTCAACAGAACGGTGCGTTGCGGCAAAATGAGCAGCGTTTTGCCAAATTACATTTTGACGTATTATTTAACAAATTAAAAGAAATAACTTCCAAATATCTTCAGTTTACACTGGCTGCATTGTAGCAAAGGTCTTTGTAAGATTCACTTCATTTTTTAACAGTTTCGTCTTTCTGTAAGAGTCGTCTTTATTCTGATTTAAGGTTGTGTAAGAACAGAACATGCTGGAAACTGCTCGAGCATCAGGCTTTGTTCATTTGGCGAGGCTTTGTGAGGTGAGGATTAGAGGTTAGGCCCAAAAGCTATCAGTTTCCTTCAGAAGAGACAGAAAAGAGAACGATAGAGGGAACAAAGAGAGGACCCCCAGCACCCAAATTAACCTCCCTGAAAGATACACATGGAAGATGGTAAATCTTTTGCCCTTTGAAGAAGAAGAACCACCGAGGAAGGAGGAAGAGAGCCTTTTTGATATCTGCGATGCCTTTAAATCTGCCTCAGATGAGAAGACTGTCGTCTCTCTCATTTCCAAATATTTAATATATCTGAACTAAGCAGGTTTATCTTCTGGTGCCTTCAAGAGATAACAAAATCTGCCTACCAGTGTTTAAAGTTAAAGTGCTGTGAAGAAAGTGCCTTGATCGGCGCTGATTAACATATTTTTGAGAGTTATAAGTGACTACCGGCATAATTTCTGTGACAGTTGTGGTAAAAATGTTCCATCGTAGCTCAAAAACGGTGGTGGTAGATCTGACAGTGAGACAGGAGCAAAGACGAACACCAAAGACGGCTGAGACAGATGTCAGCAGTGTCAGAAATCTTGAGGAATCGTCTCAGAGTGGCGGCCTGTCGCTGCCTCTACCATCTCTGTCAGCTAACCAACCAAAAGGAACGTAAAAAGAATTAAAAAAATTAAAGAGAGACTGAAATTGTGTCTGGACCTGCTCCACAGGTGCTGTTCAGCAAAGTACAGCAAGATGATATGGTCCATCTCTGGATGTGTGGTCCTGAAACATGATGCAGAAAGTAAAATATGTTTTTACCGCGTGCACAGCATGCTGGGAATGTTCTCCATCCAGGACACAGTGGATACAGCTAATGCTTAAGTTAGGAGCTAATCCTCTCATAACTGTCACCACTTAAACAACTTGCAGAAGAATAAGACTAATGAGCAGCTAACTTTTGATAAGGTTTCAGGTTTGCGTGCTCTGTTCTCCAAGTATGGCACTGTTAAGGTGGTTTTAATCCCCAGATGTGAGAAGTAAAATGCTTAATGAATGCTAAGAAGCTTAAGTTCTGGTATTATGTTTTGTTTTGTTGTTTTTGCTGTTAGTGTGTGTGACTGTCTTGGATTATCACAAACGTCAGACCTCTAAAAACATTCATTGCTGATTTGAAACTGTATAAAGAGAACTGAACACACCCTTTCACACCCGTAGAAAAGGTCCAGTCCCCCCCAACCCCCACCCTCTCCAGGCTAAGCCAGAGCCAGTCACCATGTCTGTCAGCACAATTAACAGCACAATTATTCATCGTCTTTCTAACAAAAAAAGAAGAAGAAGAAAGAATAATCATGCCATGTTAGGTCTTGAGTGCACCAAAAGTGCTAAGTAGCTAAATGACTGTTAATTTTTCTCTACGGCTGTCACTCACACACCCACACTTCTAATTATGCATACATTTCTGGACTAATATAATTTTTATTTGATAAGGTAATTGAAAAAAAAATCCTCCTTTTCTCAAAAGAGTCTGGACGTTTTGTCCATTGAAAAATTTAATTAAAAACTTTGCAACACAACAACTGCCGGGACAATGTGACATTCATAGAATTAATTTTAATTCTGAAGGAAGTCGTTTGAGCCAGTCCTGGTACATGAAATGTTTGAGATTTTTAGGTCATCATTAATTGGAGACACTAATATCACCAATTGAGAAAGGTTTGTAAGCCATTAACGAGTGGGCTTTCTAAAAAAAAACAAAAAAAAACAACAACAGTTGAAGTCAAAAAGTCAACTGCAACTGACTGCTGTTAAATCATTCATGATGAACTTTTCCAGCAATCCATTTATTTTGTAGCTTAAAATATTAATAAGTTGCCTATAAATGGATTTTATGCCTTGCAAGCGAACGCAGCGAGTTGCTGGTCACAAAGTCAAACAGAGAGTTCTGCTTGGTCAATTAAAGAGCGAGAAAACACACGACAAGGAGGGTGCTAGAGGAGGACGTTGACCACTAAGGAAGAAAGATGTAAAGCATTCATAAACTGTTTAACTATTGTTTGCTATTAATCAGAAGTTTTAAATCCTTCTAGAGTTTCTTATCAGAATGTGGCCCCCAGCTGGGTTATGAATATTAATGCGACCACAGGAGGTTCTTAACGTTATTAAAAAAACACGGCTAATAATTTGATTATGTGACATCCTTTTTTTATTTGCACGTGTGATGTAATCTCTAAAGAGCTGAATATGCTTCTTTAATCAACACCTGCTTCTCCAGCAGCCATTGAAAATCTTCATTTTTGCCGTGACCTGAATCTAAGATTATTACAAACAGCGATAATCTGACTTTTGACACACTTCATTCTCAGTAACCACACGAATGGGCGCACACACACGCACACACACACACACACACACACGTGATGTCTGGTATGAACACTGCATTATCAGAACCAGTTGTCCACAAGTCCAGAGCTTCACCTTTATGAAGGGAAATCCAGAGTGTGGTATCAGTGAAGGGTGGTGTGTGATTGGGTAAGACCCTCCACAGTCCTTCCAGCTTTTCCATGACCTGAATCTGAGATTATCACTCAGAGAAATAATCTGATTTCTGACGTCTTCACTTAATTCTAAGCTTTTTTTTTTAACTATAAACAAAGCGCAGTGTTTACTGGTCAGTCTTCGTTCGCAATATTCTTCAGGAATGAAGGTGAACTTATTCATTTCTGGTCACATCGACCAACACTTCTTGTATGAGGGCATCAGCGAGCTCACTGCCAGAACATTTCCTGACATATTAATAGTGCAGAAACCTTTTGTTATAATAACTATTGTTTTAGACGGCGACTGTTTAAAGGTTTACCTCAAACTTGCTACTCTTTATGGAGTTAAGGTACAACATCATGACTGTGATTTCATTTCAGCCCACCTGATGCACCGTTTAATGTAGGTTCCTCTGTCTGGACAGTATTTGCATGGAGCTTCTATTTTCTTTCAGAAAGAATATATATTTTATTTCCTATTCTGTCTGATCTTTGTGCTGAGAAAAGCTGCACAAAGATATGAAATATGAAAAAGCTTATTGGATAAAACCAAGCCCGACACAACTTCAGTGAGTTCACATAAGGAGAAAAAAGCTTTGATAAAAAGTTGGGTTCAATGTAAATAACCCCTGAGACATGACTTTGAAAAGACACATTTAAAAACCTAGAAAAGCACTCGGAGAGCACAGACCTCCTCCAAGCAGCACAGGTCCCCCACATACACCCGAAAGTTTTACTCCTACATTTGTTTTATTATACTGGATTCCTTGACCATGTAAACATGCACT
>JBAMYA010042868.1:0-39327 GCA_037176975.1 Arrhamphus sclerolepis
CAACTTTTCCAACTCTTCTTGTATTTTCATTCTTTCCACAACTGAGAACCGTTAAATGACTGCTGTGCTGAGATGCTGGTAGGTGTGTTTCACCAGATTATACTCTTCTTGGCTGCTGAATGGACGAAGGTGTGTGGCCAAGCTGTTGGCGTCAGTTCTCGTCACTGACTGCAGCAGAAAAGACGTCACAGACCATCAGTACACAACATAACCTTAAATTCTTTTTGCACATGAATCAAACCATTTCCTGCAAGTTTCTTAATGTAAGCACAATACAGCTGATTTCACTGCAAAAAAATGAGTCCAGAGACGATTCATTAACATTTCTTAGTTTGAGACAGACAGAGAGTAAATTCAAGACTTTTTTTTAATTTTTATTTTAAGGCAACACTAGTGAAAGTTATCAGGTTCGTTTGAAGTCTGGTAGTAAACACCTGCAAAAGGTATGTCTTTCATTTTCAGTTCCTCTGAAAAGATTGTGGAATTACCCTCAAAGCGTTCTCACTTTGTAGCAGATTCTGGGGCCTCTGTGAAGCTATTTGCTGTGTATGTTTTATGTTTGTTTACCTCTGCATTTTATCTCTGTATTTTATTTATCTCTGTATTTTTATTGCTTTATTGATGCTGTAAAGCACTTTGTGATTTTATCTATGAAAGGTGCTTTATAAAAAAATTTACTTACAGACATGTGAAATCTATATTTCAGTTTTCAAAGTAAGATGTGAGTTAAGTTCTACAATTGAGAGATTTGCCAAATGGAATTCCTTCCTCATACTTTATCCCCAGTTCCTCCTATTAATGTGGATAATATTAAAACAATTTAATTTGAGGGAGTTTAATTTCTCATCTGGTTTTCGTGGTCTTCCCAAACTTCTATTTGTGACATCACTTTACAACACAATCTGACATGCCACTAATGATGAGGTGCGCTCACAGAGCTACAGTGAACATCATGGCAGAGGTGACTAAATGACCAAAGAAAGTAATGATGGAGGATAAAACAATAGGAAATCAAATTAAGATGCTTAAAGGTAGGGTAAGCAATTTCTGGATGATGTTACATCTACCTACACTGGAACAAAACATAAAAAAAAACATGGAGCGCTAGCTCCTCCCTCGTCCTCCTTCTGTTCTGGCTGTGTCCAATATCCATACTTTCCGTACTTACAGTACTCAGTTTGAGTACGTGGTTGTTCCAATTACGATTGCGGCAAAAATAAGTGTACTGGAAGGACCTGGATGACGTACTCAAAATGGTCGAAACGCTGAGTGCAGGACTTTCTTTACTTTTCCTCCTTCACATCACATAGCGGAAGAGGCGGAGCCAGGCGGACCCAAGTCAGCTCGAAAAAATAAAAGAAAGGAGAATACCATAATGGCAACAACGACAACTGGATCGGCTACAGCTCCAGAAACTTAAAGATGTAAAATGTAGTGGTTTTGCATTTTAATAATTTGGGCGGGTGACGTAACATCCAGTAAGTGGACCATTGGGTATGCGACTTGGAACGACACTTATTTGCCGTACTCTCCACACTTTCTAAGTGCAGAGAGTGTACTCTTTGAAGTATCGATATTGGAACGCGGCCTATCATGAGCACAAAACCTTTGAGTCTTATGGTCTGAAAGGCTCCGTGGCGTACCAGCTAGAGACCTAGGCTGGCAACAGGAGGGTTGCCGGTTCAATCCCCAGCTAGTACCAATGATGTGGGTGAGTGGAGCACTGAATAAGTACCATCTCCACATCCATGGATGAGGTGCCCATGAGCAAGACACCTGTAACCCCCACAGGCACCACACCATGGGAGCCCACCCCTCTGGGTACAGCAGCCCAGATGGGTCAAATGTGGAGGCTGACTTTCCCCTTAGGAATTAAAATAGTAAAAAGAAAAAAAAAAAAGAAAGGGCCTGGCTGCACACACTGGGCCTTGTTCATCAAACTGATTTCTGCATGAGCTGAACAATATTTAAATATGTTTTGGCATTCATTAAAGTGTTATTAATTCCAAACATTTTATAGCTATGAACAGAATTGACTCCTGCTTCCAACCACGTGCACATAAAGATCACTGTCATTCTCTACAGAGTCAGTACCTTACATGGACTGTTATTCTCTCACTGCGCAGATAGGTTGAAAATGTATCTTTTAGAGATGAGATCAAATCTGTTATATGACACATTTATTTGAAATCAATGGGTATTTTAGACTTTTAATCTTTAGATGGAATGGAACATAAAAACGGACTTGACTTGCTGACAGAGACTCAGAGCAACTCAGGTCATTGTACAGCGCACCAATGATGTCATGACGAAGGTGTCTAGATCATGTAAATCACCCACTAGTTTGTGCAGCGTCCAGGAACACAGAGCAGACTTATAATTAATGCTGATCATTTTAATCCAAAACATTCTTGCACGTAGCATCATTTGTTCTCTTATTATTTTAAATCTCATAACTTGTAGTGTGTCTTTTGTTTTGTCGTAAACGGCAGTGAGGAATGCACCCAGAACCACCCAGAAACCATAAACCGCTGCACTTCAGGGTCATCTATGAAACATTAACAAATAACATAAAAAAAGAAGCTACTTTGATTTTCACTTTCACTTTCCCAGCACTGAATAACAGACTTTTTTTTTTTCTTCCTTGTGGTATTAACGGGGTTTGTTTGGAGATGATGTTCTGCTGTGCCATCAACAGTAATGCGAGAGCACCATGGTGATCTATAATAACAGTCTTCCAAACACAGAACCATTTTTTAATAGGAACTAACAACACAAAGGCTCTGTGTTTTCAGGTTCAAAGTGCATCGGATATATCTGATTTGAAGTATCCAAACAACCGCATCATTGTTTGAGCTTTTCATGCCCTGTAAAAAAAGAATTATGTGCATGGTCTGAAGTTATGTTTTTCCTTTTCCTCATAAAAAAACAAAAGCAAAAAAAAAAAAAAACCCAAACGTGCATATCCAAACATAGTCTATACAATGTATATGCATGGACATAATGATATTTTTAGTGATTTTCAATATAATCCTTAGCTGGAGCAGTTATCCACATATCCAATGCTATATATTTATATGAAATATTTTCAGTAAATTATTTTGTTCTTTTTTATTATTAATGTTATATTACATTAATTTATTTGAACTAAACTAATATAGAGAATATATTATTGTTGATCAATAAGCAGATAAAAATTTTTGTCTTTCCAAATACTAACTGTTCAGATAATGAGACACCTTAAAGCTTTGAAAATGTAGTTCATTTCACCACATCTAGTACATTTTACTTTTTATTCTCACATAAAACATTGACACTTGTCGAGCTATTTTACTGATTTAGATTACTGACACGTTGAATTAACAAGTTAGTTATGAAGCAGAGTTGCCTTTCACGTGGAAGCAATGAGGTTTTTATTTTTCTATGTAAAAGTATTAGTTTTAGTATAATTTGAAGGAATAAATTATTTTTGGGTGTGTCGCAGTCTTCCATTCCTAGAAAATAAAAAACAAAAAAAACAAAACAAAAAAAGCAACTTTGTTCTCCTATTTCTTCTCTCATGATCATGCTTGTGACAACTGCACATCGCCACACTTTTATCAGCCTAAAAGCTGCACTACTGAAATAAAGATTAAATGATAACAATGTACTTAATATTAATACTATTGATCATTTATATTTTTGGTGGTTTAAGCTTTTAGTTATTTTTTTATTGCTGATGCTTTTACGTTTTACTTAAATAAAGCTGTTGTACTGTAACCATTATTGTTTGTAATTGTTGAAAAAATGTCACCTTAGAGTTTAATTTCCTTCTTTATCACTCCGGCTACATTTCCTCTGCTGAAAAAATCAATATCCCACATCAATTAAAATCCACAACTGACTCGTGGGAAGTGAATCATGACTACTTACCTGGCTGCAGGGATCAGTCCCCTCCTCAAAGCTGAGTTTGCTCCACAGCAGAAAATCTAGCTGCCCCTCTGACGGCTGCTGGCTCTCTCGTTCTCTCCTAGTACTCTGTGATTGTTGACACTCAGTGTTTTCTTCGGGGAGCTGCGTTTGGTTTTGTGTTTCAGCTGCGTGGTTCTGCTCCTGGCTATGTACTACTGTTCTGTTAAGACTGTCCCTGACCATTCTAGAAAGGAAAACCCTCTTCTTGAATGCCCGTGCCACCAGTTCCTTCTCTTTTCGCAGGCATATCCTCCATTATTGACTCTTTCTTCTTCTGTTATTGGACACTTGGTATTCTTCGAGACTCCATGCTCTTTAGCTTTCAATCAGGGTTTTGTTTTATGATGATCACAAAGAAGTGGAAGGGAGCAGCAGCTTTATGTGGTCTGTCATCTGTTGCTGAAACGCTAACTGAAACATAGAAAGGTGAAAACGACTTCAGTCAAAATCTTTTATTCTGCTACATTATTTAGGATGGATGGATGAATAGCAAATCTAGCAGCAAACATGGCTTATATAATGAATTATTTAGTGTTGTGGACAATGCAATCCCCTTTAATAGTTATGCCGCATAAAGGTATTAAATGAAGAACTGATACAGACCCTTTTAAAACATAAAATATAAATGAAAACACAACATAACAGCCAACATGTCAGTAATCATAGGAGGTTGTAGGAGTGGGGTCACAGGGACAAAGCCCCCTGCTGAAATCACTATGTCCTCCCTTATGTGCCCCCCTCCTGCAACTTCACCCACTAAACACTAAGTCGTACCAGTGCACCAATGTGCACATGTCAATAAATCTTGAGAAGAAGGTTTTAAACAATATTGTGTTGACTAAATTTGATTTGGTTTCCTGATCCAATCCTGTATGAGCAAATGTGAGGCTGCTTCCTGTTACTCTGAGTTTTACAACTATGTTGCCATCACAGCCTGACAGTTTACTGGGCATTGGATGAAAATACAACACCGCAAGGGCCTTGTCTTTAAATATCATCAATGATGTGTATATGTAATTATTATTGTCTCTTTTCATTTGGAATTAATTGGATTATGAATAGGATCGTTAATTAGAATTAACTGGATGAACTACAGCAAACTGGATTATACTGAAATGCAGCTACATACTGTATTTAATTCTGCAAACTGAGGGTGCTTTCTCTGATGTCAACTGAACTTAGAACACACTGATGTCTTTGACAATCAATACTTTCACTTACTAGGTCAAAAAACAGGACGGGGAAGAAAAAGGAGTGGGAGAGAAATAAAGTCTGTAGTTTTCCTTTGTCTTCTAAGCGGGGAAAAGTAATTCATAAAAGACGTGATGCAGATGCTTAATCATGCAGTGTGACTTTGTGAAAATGAGAACTTACTGCCATGCGACATTTATGTAACATACTGATAGTTTATAATCATTTTCTACTTATCAAAATTATATATAAATATATATATATATATATATATGTATTAGCTTAATTTCAGTTAAATATCAAGGACTACAGATGCAAAGAGAAAAAAACAGACTATTTCAGCATTTACCAAGTTACATCACCTCCTTAGAATACTGATTGTATCAGTTTTTAATCACTTTTGGGGTCAGCTTACAGAATGCCTGGGGCACTCAGATCATCTTCTTGGCTGACACAGTTACATGTAACAGTCTTTTATTCAACTCAGTTTGAGAAGTCCAGCAGAACAATGGTGTGGATCACAAGTGTTCAGAAGAATGTATTGCAAAGGATGGGAAATTTGCAAAAAGAAAAGAGAAAGAGAAATCAAACTCCTGTCACCAGTGATGCATATTTTTATTAGTTGTTTAGTTGATTTACAATTTTAACGAGGCGTTAAAATATGGCATTGGGCGTGGGAAAAACGACAACTTACTGAGAGAAAATCATATAGCCGAAGTGTATAGATTAGTCTATACAGGATCTGCATAAATCGAAAAAGCAAAAGTCACTCACTTGCAGCGCAGGTCTGTCAGAATCCAAAACAATCCAGACGAGCTCCAGTCAGCTTCTTCCCTGCAGAAGCTCTCAAGTTTTCTGAAGAACTGACATACTTTCAGTTCGTGCGTCTCTTATAGGAGGCGGTGTTTTGTAGGTCTTGCACTGTGACCAATTGTCACTCACTCATTCATGTCAGCACTTTGCAGCCCCGTACAGTTGTTATAATCCTGTTGAAAGACTCGCGCACGCGCCCCCAGATCAGGTGTTAGAATTTCATGACTTTTCTTTCGCTTTCTCTTCAGGCCGGCTGATTCTTATAAATCACGTGGTCTGCCAGCACTGTGTGTGTATTTGTGCGTTTGTATGCGTGTGTGTGTGTGTAGTACAAGTTTGTTTTGGCTTTTTTTTTTTTGCATGAGTTGAGCTTTTTCACGATTTAAAAACAAAATGCATGCGTCCACTTGTATGCAGTTCACACAATATTAAAATCTATTGGTTTGCAGGCAATTCAACTTTTGACTGAAAATTAAACATACAACCTTCATAAAACTGTGGAATTTCACAAAACACACACTCTACGCTGCTTTTATTTTTACAAACGGATTAAAAACAAACAAAAAAAACAAACAAACAAAAACAAACAAAAAAAAAAACCTGACACCTTTTAACTTTTCAGGTGTGAAATCTGGAGGTTTGGTTGGTTTGGGCAGGTGGAAAGAAGTTGAAAAGGTCATTCAGTTTCATTATTAGCATCTGTGACCTTTCAGCTAGTAATCATTTTGTTTCTTTTTCTTCATGTTTTTTCCTTAAAAAAAAAAAAAACACCACCTGGGTTTTATTACCTGGGATTAAAAATTTGCATTTGACTAATTCAGAGGCAGGAATTCTCATGTCAGATAAAGAATGACAGACATAATAGTCACCAGTAGGAAAATTTCTACTTTGCACTTTTATCCAGAAATGGGAAAAAAACAACAACAAAAAAAACAAGAATAACTAAAATGCATAAAAGAAGGCTGCACCAGGTGCTGGTCAAGATTACCTGTCTTAGTCGACAGACTCCCACAACTCATGCTCCTAAAGCAGGTTAAACCATAAATAGTACTTGTGCGTAAAAATGCAACTGAAACAAAAACTAGATGCCCATTGTTATTAAAATATGTCGTGCAATCTTGAATAACCCAGGACCAGTAACTTGGAAAGAGCAGCAACACTCCCAGTTCTCAAAACACAGTAAGCAGAGCATGAAAAAGGGAAGATTAAGCGAAAAAACAAAAACAAATCCCAATATACAAAGCTTTTTTTTTTTTTGTATCAAAATAAAGCAGGAATGGTGCCTCCTCATTTGTCTTCCAGTACAGTGCATCTCCACGCTGAGCCTGGGTGAGCAGGAGTGTCACACAGCAGTCACATCTCCTCTTCATGGACCTTCACTGAAACACAGTCATGTAGCTACACGGATCATAATCAGAACCTCCGAATATAAAGTCTAAACATTCACTTGGAGGCTTACAACAGCACAGATACCTTCCATTAACAGACATGATTCAACTTCACAAACTTAAGCTTTGTTGCTTTGATATTTCTTCTGGCAATCCTCTCTCTAATTATACTGTCATAGACTTAATCTATAACATGCTAATCAAAGCCTGTCAAGTCTGAGATGTAGCTCTTTGGCTATATTCCCAACAACACACATCTGAGGTGACCAAAAAAACAAAAAAAAGCCCATACTTGATAAAACTGTATACTTACATGTGCAATGTATGATGAAGGCAAACTTTTTTTCTTTGACAACTGTACCCATGTTAACTCTATGATATCGATCATAAATCCCACATGAGATAGATGTAGTCTTTTTTTTTTATTAAAAAGAAAAAAAAATTTTATCTTTCCCCTCTTTTGTGAGTTTAAATCTGTCATTTTCTTTTGTCTCACCACTTCTGTTACGTGAACAAGATGGCGCCAGTATTAAAAAAAAACCCTCAAAGTAGAAAGTAAGTGCACAGCTATATGTGATTCAGAACATGTCCTTGTCCCGTCCCCCCCACATCTATCTGACCAGTAAATGGGCTTTTGTTGAGACATTCGCCACTGGGAAGACTGGTTTCTGTCTGACTGTTTCAACTTTAATCTCCATGCAGAATTTACAACCTCTTAATTCTTTGACTTTATAAGCTTTTCTAGATTAAAAGGACTGAGACAAGTTCTTCTCTAAAACCATCTGATTTGTTTCTGAAGAAAAGTACTCAAGTGCATTTTATCATCTCTTCCAACTCTCTCAATTTCTATGGAAACAGGAAGGCAATGTTTAGTTTTCCCCGTCATTCCTCAGTCAGATCTTGTTTCTGCTAAAACAAATCATGAGCGTGTACGGTAAGTGCTGCTGCTCATCTGAGGTTTCAGTTTTAACTTAACTTTGAATTACGTTTTAATATATTAAACTTCAAAATTGAAAGGCGTGCATTCTTTTTCACATGAATGTGTGTCAGCGATATGTTACCGCAGCTTTTTGACATTTTCAGTTTTTGTTCTGCTACGGGCGTCCTCTACACACTTGGAGGACAGCTATCTTTCCCAGAAGCTGACGTCCACGTGGTGTTGGAAAATTCCACTCGGCCAACAAATGAGGCATATTACACGAAACTCAAAATATTTAATGATGCTTACATGATCCTTCCTTTGCATTTTGACTGAGTCCATTGTTTAAAGGTCTCGATATTTTCTGTCTGCAAAGACCATTTTTGTCCCTTGTATGTCACGTCCTACACATGCAAGTGTGTTACAAACATGGCCGAGCAAATTACCCTGAACACTCAAATGGAAATAATTTAAAGACAATAAAATCATATGCACACATGAATCAAAGGATGGTTGCTGCCACACCCTTGGCACTTCTAAATAATGAAATTCAGACATTTATTTACAAGACAGTCTTTTTTTTTTCCAGCTTTCTTACAATCAGAAGTTTTATGTTTGCTCCACATTGTAAATAATGCTTAGTGGATATGAAGACTGCTGGAAGAGGTTCGTCATTCAGGCTGTGGAGGAGGATATGCGGTTTTCACCTTTGCTTTGTCTGTGCATCAGGTAGGCACCTGCTGTTACCATAAAGATCCCATATGTAGCTAAGACACACTGCAAGAGAGGAGCATAATATATATTACACATTGCATTTTTGACACAGGCTATATAAACTTTACGAAACAGTGTTTGTTTACAAGTGTGTGTTAAATACATTTCGGCGGCCCTGCAAAGTGTAGCTGTTGAAGTATTTCCTCCAGCCAGTGAATTCCACGGACGCTGGGGCCTCAATGCCAAATAGCTGCTTCTGAAACACACAAAACGACAGCAGATAAAGAAAAACTCAGAGCGACAACAGGAAGTACAAGAGTCTGCACACAATGAAAAAAAGGGAAAACAAAAAACACAAAACAAGGCATTATTAAAACAAAGAAAAAGCAGTTAAAGTTTGTTTTTTTTTTAAAAAGAAAAATAAAAAGCATCAAGTGCATCACAGGAAAATACAGCTCTATAGATAAACAACATCACGATATAAACACTATGTCAGAAATCCAAAGCAAACAGCTGAGTTGCACAGATAAAGTCCTCCACGTCAAAATGAATATGACATAATTAGTTTATGAACAATGAACGTCTGGACTCCAATTCCTGAGGTCAGTTTTTTTTTTTTTTTAGCAATCAGATAATTTTTTTCTGGTGTTACTAATAGTGCTTGTGTTTTATGAAACAGCTGACAATAGCATGACATCAGCACGCAGATATTTTTTTGCAATAAACTATCTGAGTGTGATGAACCTAAAAAAATCCGTCAATCTGGACTCACCTTCTCTGCCAAGAAACCTTAACCTTTTTAAGAAGACCAAAACAAACAAACAAACAAACAAACAAACAAAAAAAAACAGCTCTTGTAACTTTGTTCTGTTTGTAAGATATATGGTCACAATGAAATGTTAAGTTTGATGGATATCTGAATGGCAGCAGAGATAATTGCAAAGTTGAATCTGTTACTTTAAAAAGGGAAAACAAAGTCAGTGCTGTCACTCCTCTGATTGCGCAACCCTGCATGCGTTTGAAAGGCACACACCGATATGGTTTTATACTGCCTCTATTTGGTGATTATGAAGCAGCAAAGTCAAACAATAGCTGCACAATTAAGTTACTGTATTGTCTGCATAATGATGCCGCTTCTGAGTGAAAGGGGCTTTAGAGTATGAGACTCAATGCTGAATATGTTTTCTGAAGAGAAAGACCTTGCTGCCTTTATTAATGTCAGCACATGATCTCCTCTCTCTTTGCTAAAGAAAAACATTGCACAAAGATAACTTTCTGTACTTTGTGACGTGCAGAAATGACTATCATTTATTCAACCTATTTAGTTGTGTCAGTAGAAACTGAAAAGTTATTTTCTGTTTTCATTTTTTTGTTAAATAAACATTTTATTTAAATGGTGTTAAATAACAGTCATATGGTTATTGTTTGTATGATGTGTAAATCACACCATTAACCACAATTTCTGGCTTAATTATCATATGAAAATAACAAAAACAGTCTTTTGTCACCTCTGAAAGCTCTCACATGGGAATTTGGTTTGTGCCGAAAGCTCCCATCGCCGGTAATGAGCCAGCCACACCCCACCTGTTGATAGTCGTTTCGTTGCCATGCTAACACCAGTAGCTGTCTCTCAGCTTCTTAAAGATATCTGCTAATGGTTTTGTGTTTTTGTTTTGTTTTTTCCTTCACGGAGGTTCTTCTTGTGTAGTTTTTAACTTTTTTTTAACTTGTATTTCCTTAACTTAATTATATATAGCAGAGGATACTCTTGGATCTGGAAGTGGCTTCGTTCGATACGTTTTGTTACTATTATTTGTAAAACAGTTTGAAAACAGTAGTTCACCTGTCAACGGCCAAAGGCCTGCTTTAATCTAATCACTGCGCAACACTGAACAGACCACTACCGTTGTCATGGCGTAGAAAATGTTCGTATTTTCGCTTCAGCGATTGATATTGACTGTGAAGGGGAAAATAAATAGATATATCAACGTGAATGTGGAGATGAATTGTATTGTCTTTCTAAATAAGATGAGGCAGAGGGCATGATGAAGAAGATGACAGCAGATGTGAAATGATTTAGATGGTAAGCATACAATCTTTTCATAAAATGGATGAATGTTAATTAATGTACTTTTTTATTTAGTCACAGTACTAATTTAAAAATAATCGTTTTAGTCATCAAATGTTTCTTTTTTTATCTGAAAGTTGTGTTTGAATGGAAAATCATCGAACGTGCAATTTTTAATCATGCAAAAGGTCATAGATGAAACAATGAATTCATGTAATGTGATTGTAATTTAAACAATACTTATAATTATTTTGAAAACCAATTATGTATTTATATAGAGAGCTTGCACTGTTTGATGTACAAAGTTGCTGATGTTAATTTATGGTCATGTACTCCAACTGGTGTTTGCATAGATGCATAATTAACAGGGTTTATAAAAGGGTCACATGTCTGCATGACCTTAATAAATAATTATTTAATTCACAATTATTTATTCATCAAGGAAAACATGACTCTTTAAGGATCTCTTTTGTGAGAGTGACATGACCAAGAAAAGCAGCAGAAAAGACACAACAGTTCACACTAACGTGCACAAATAAGTATATACAGGCACATATTATAAAATGCCAAAATATTTAAAGTCTGTGCTTTTCAAGTGTGAGCGTACTCTCTCCCCAGTATAAATTTTTAATATTTGTATTTTCATCACAGCAGGGATGGAAAAAATAGATTTCCATTATAACAATTAGTAATACTTATATGTTGCAAATTTTATATCTATATCTGGAACACATGGACTTATGCTTATAGTTTGTAACTCAGAAGTTATTTTTTGGCTCCTTAAGACAGGACAAAGACACATGACGCCAGTCTTCACCATAGAAGCAGTGGGGTTGGGTAGTGATATCGTAATGAATGCTGTCTCATGGAAAGTTTGACCTCATGTGTGTTGTGACTAAGTAATCAAGACACATAATATGGAAAACGTCTGAGAAACCAATTAGCCTTTCCACACGTTACATTTTATGTAGGTCCAGAGAACCTTTTCCTTGTCGGCCTAATGCAAACTTTGAGGACAGTTTACCAAGGAACTTTTAATGTGTGTCTGCAAGGTCATGTGATTTTTTTTTTTTTTTTTTTTTTAAAGCCACCCTATGTAGTAATGCTACTTTTGATCACATGGGGCATTGTAGATGTGCTGTGTTGAAAGAAGAGCCTCTGAAAATACTGTGCTAAAATGTGGAGATAGTCCAGCCACTTTTTCCCACTAGATGTCCCAAGGGAAGTACTTTCTTGTGATATGCTGCCCATGTGTGGTTAGAAGTGGTATTGCTACATAGAGAGGCCTTAACAAGAAAGATTTTCTTGCTCCTGTTTTCAGTGAAAATGTGAAAATAATGAAAGTCTTTTCTGTTTCTACCTAAAAAATTCAGCCCATCTTCAAATGACAACATGGAATCTGAAAATACAACTGAATCATATAAAGATAACCGGAATCTGAGTCGGCACTCCCATCAGAGTACTAAGAAAGATTCTCGAGCATCATCCCTGCAAAAACACAAAAGGAACATTCGGGGAAAGATTCACAGTCAGGACGGGATAGAGAGTTGTGCCGACAGCAGATCAAAAACAAGAACGTGGCATTCAGATCCAGATCGAGACCACCTATCAGACGGAGAGGGAAAGAGAAGCAATGATTCGTTTTATTCTGAGGACTATGAGAATGACAGCCCTTCAGAGCGCTCGCTTTCACCTTTCTCCCAGTCTCATACTACATCCTCGAGCCCAAGAAGGGAGATGCGGGCAAAATGGATGTCTAGAAGTCCTTTCCACAAAAAAGGTATGTAAAGTGAAGATAGACAAGCATTATCAGATAAATATACTTTTTTATTATTATTATTTCATCTTTAAAAAACAAACAAACTGCTGTCTGTATATATATATATCCATGGTTAGTACCGTAGTTTGTCAAAACCTTTATGTACGTGTGTGTGCACACATATATAATTTTTTTTCTTTGTTTGATACATAAGCAGTTTGATATTACAGATCTTATTCTTCCTATTTGTGAGTGTGAATGAGGATGAATGTCCACCAGCCCTCTGACATGAATGAATTTTAAACTTTACAGATTAAATTCCCTTGAATGTCCAGGTGATGGCAGTGTAAGGTCAATATAACATGCTCATCTTCATGAAAAGGAGATGTTTACAAGCAGTTTTTGTTTCAGATTAATTATTTCAGGCAGAAAATAATTCCTTTTCAGTAACATGGTATGTTATTTAAATAGATGGAATTTGATTTTGGTCAGTCACTTTTTTTTATTACTATTATTATTTACATTCACTATATAACTGGGGTGCATTTAATGATAAAGTCCATGTGTTTTATGTGTTTTTATCTATGTCTGATAAGTAAATGCTTACATTTCATTTTTAGGTTTTCTATACAATGTGCATTTCTCTTCCCTGCAGGTGGTGTAGGGCGCTGGGGTGTGTCTCAGCCACAGCGTCCAGGTGGGTTTACCCTGACCCAGCATCGCAGGGGAGTGCGGTCACAAAGCAAAGAGTCATCACCTCCTAAAGACCTGGACCTGGTCACCAAGCGGATGCTTTCAGCCCGCCTCTTAAAGATCAATGAGTTGCGCAACTCTCTCGCTGAACTGCAACAGCGCACTGATGAACTACAGAAGGAGAATCGAATTCTCAGACAGGTAAGTCTTAACTTTACAGATATTTGGTTTGAATGATTTCAGATTTTGGTGAAAATGACCATTGTTGTATAGTTAAAAAAAAAAAAGATTCAGACAAAATCAGAGCTAATTGTTGTAGGAAAACTAATCATATTTTACCGTGAAACGTCTTTGCTTTATCCTCAACCTCAACATTTGTGGAGATTGAACATATTTTTTTTCATATTTGCAGCTTCAGGTGCGTCAAGAGAAAGCCCTGCAACGTTACGATGACACAGAAAGTGAGATTTCCCAACTACTGTCACGCCATTCCAATGAGATCCATGTGCTGCGTGAGAGACTAAGGCGCACGCAAGAGCGAGAACGGGCGCTGGAACAGCGGTTGAAGGACAGCGAGGAGCAGTTGCACAGGAGCCAAAAGACTGTAGCACGACTGAAGAAGCTGGTCGACCAGAGAGAATTAGGAGCCAGAGATGAGTTAGCCCGCCAGCTAGAAAAAGAAAAAACATTGGCCCAAGAGGCAGAACGGAAGGTTAAGGTAAACTCATTATATAGTGATTTTTAAACGATTTATTTATGATACTCATTTCTTTTCGCATCACTGTTGGAAGGTGGTGCACTGTAACTCCATAAAATGTGATAAACCTCAAGAAAATAGAATTCCATCTGAGATTAATGTGCTCTAAATACAGGCATGAAAGATTTTATTTCTATAACTAGTGATAGTTACGCATGGTTTATAATCTAAAGAAAATCATGTAACCTTCCCAACTATTCAGTAATATTAAAGTTATTTTGGATTGCCTAAATGGTGACATTCATGTCACTATCTTTTGAGATGTACAATTATAATAAATATTTTGTTGAAAAAAAGAGTTGGCTAGATATTACTTAGGAATTTGGTTGCTGCATTGCATATAATGGATGTATGATTTAGAAATTCTAACTGTTATTTTGCATGTTATGATACTTTAATCTGTAATGTTTTTATAATGTACATCAACTTGTATCATCTACAAAACCAAGTCGAGTGAACGTTTGTTGCTATAGTACATTTAAAATGATTTCAGTGGACTGTGTGCTCTACAAGCTGTACAAATATAATTACTCAACACCTGCAAAAAGAAGCAATAAAACATCATAAAAGTAAGTAAATGGAGAAGATGTGTTTACCTTATTTTTTTCCCCTTTTTAGCTGCAGTGAATTTTGCTTTCCATTTTTCCACTCAGCTGCTTTAAATTATTTTTTAATGTGTATTTAAAGGAGCTGGAGCGAAGCATGGAGCTCAGTAACAGCAGTTATCAGAGGCAGCTGGTTTCAGAGAAGAAAAAGACCATCAGTGCTCAGGAGGAGATCAGGACTCTGCAGGAAGCGCTTGAACGAATGACCAATAAACTCAAGGTGAAGCATCTAAACTAACCTAATTTAACCCCTGGAAATAAAACCACCACCACTGAGCATAGACATTAATTCTCATAAATGAGATTTAAATATTTTCTGTCTTTAATCATCTTTAATCAGGAAAAAGAAAGAGAACTAGATGCTAAGAATATTTACGCCAACCGCATGATAAAACCGGCGGTGAGAAAAGATGCTGACAGTGGCATAAAGCGGAACGGTAAGATGTTACTACTGAACAAAGCATGACAGCTGGATGGATTTTTTTTGGGGAGGTTGTTATTCTGAACAACAGTGTTTAACATATGTTCTTACTTTAGCTCACACAGGCCCCAGCAGGAACAGCAACAAGGCAGTACAGACTGAAGACAGGATGTTGAGTTTAGATTTTCCGACACCTCCTCCTGCCATCAGCGATGCTTATGAGTGCAGCGAACAGGCACCTGATGAGTACTTCTCACTTAAGGTTTGTGTGTTTTACTCTTTTCTTCTGTGTCTGCTCCATAACTTCTACTTCTCTTTTTTTGATGTCATACTCATCTTATCCTTCTTCTTTTTGATCACATTCTGTCAACAGGAGTTTGACAGAGTGGAGAGGCAGGCAAATGCAGGGGACATGCCTCAAAGCTGTGAAGAGCAGGAGAAGAGAGACAAAGAGGTAGATGGGGTGAAGGAGCTGGTGAAGGAAAAAGAGCAGAAATCCCAACAGAGCCAGGAGCTGAGTATACTTGAAGAGAAGGAAAAGAGAATCAGTAACGGTAAAAACAAGTTGTATATGCTTGTATATGTTACAGATAGATGCTGCAATAGCATGTAGGAAGAAAAAGAATATGCAAAGTAAACTCCTACTTGCAGAATTTCTGTTCAGTCCCTTTGCATACTACATCATTGCCTGTGTTGGCTGAACTTTAATGAATGATGTAGCCATAAATCTGTTGGGAAATTTCTTGCATTTTTTACACTAAAACTCAAGCCCTGTTATATACACCTCCAATACATGCATGCAAACTATAAGAAAGCAATTTTGTGTCTGTAGGCTTGGAGAAAGACAAGAATGAAGAGGAGGACAGACAGAGCACACGTTTCCTGTTCAGCCAGAAGGAAGAGGGTAATTACTGGAAAAGTGGCCATGTCCAGGGGGAGGTGGCAAAGTGGAACCAGGAATCTGTGTCCAGTCAGCAAGCAGCTGAAGAAGCACAGCGGAAGAAAGAGCTGCTGCTGGCTAAGATGCGTGAAATAGACCGTCAAAACCAGGGAGTCCAGGACTCCATATTTGTTGAGTCAAGTTCTTCAGAGTCCAATAAGGGTACCACTGATTTTTCTTTTCCACATCCACCTGAGCAGAGGGATCGTAATTCTTCAATTTTCAACCTCACCGAAACAGAAGAGATGGGTAGCTTGCAAACTGGGAGTAGAGAAGGTGGAAGGTGGAGACCAGGATTAGAGAGTGGAGCTGTTATAGCAGGAAAAGGGAGGAGAGGTCTGCGGCCTCAAATCTCAAGTGATGATTTGGCATTTGGAGGCTATGCACCTTCATTTGGACAGTCAGTATCGCGAGCGTCCTCAGGCTTCCCTCCACCTCCAACAGAAGAGGACAAGAACTCTGCATTAGAAGCCATAGGAGTTTTTAGCATCAAAGGAGTGGAGGCAGAGAAGAACAAGAACACAGAAAAAACAGAGGGGAAAGACAAGAAGTTGAGTCTCATGCAGCAGTTATTTGGTGCCCAGGCCTTGTCTACTGGTGATGTTCTGAGTAAATCCAGTGAAATGGAGTTGTTCAGTAGTCCTCCGCCCTCCAATGGAGTGTATTCAAGAAGGAAAGGACTGCTTAGCTTCAGCTCAGGGTCTTCAACTCCTCCAGCGTCGTCTGTTAACACATTACATGTTGAAGACAGCAGACCTACTATCCGTGCCATCACCTCATTTGATGATGAAATAGAAGAACTTACATTGTAAAAGATTAATAATAAAGTAATAAAATGCAATAAATATTGTAGTCTCATGATAGACTGTCGTTATATTGTTATATGATTATTTAAATTGAACGTACTTATTATCCAGTGTATATACTGACTCAGTTCCAGTTCTGTCAGGAGGAATGGACTAAAATTCCAGCAAACTATTGTGAAAAGATTGTGGAAGTAAATGTAAGTTGTTTGACCCAAGTCATATAGTTTAAAAACAATGCTACCAAATACTAAGCGTAAAGCCCTGCCTTTGCACAAAGTAATTAAAGAAATTGTTCACATTGTTCTGGCATTCAGCAAACAGGAATAATATTGGTAATCCTAAGTGACCTAAGTCTGCATTAATGTCAAACAGCCATGTTTCATAGTTTGGTTTGTGATCCTTTGTTCTGTTCTTCGTTTTTATTTTATCAAAGTTTATAGTATAAGGTTTTTATTTGTAATTATTTATGAGGCCATGTCATACAAACATGTACCTCAGGCTCTGAATGATGACAGTTCATGATTTCTGGATCGCCCCCAGAGTAACAACTGCAATAAAAGCAAGTGTTATTTAAGGTTCTGAAATTGAAAATGTTAGCACACCAGAACTCAGTGGGGGCCCATTTCTCTGGCACTAATCATAATGACAGCATTTTTAATCCCTTTTTAATGTATTTGAGTATAATTTGTACTCCGTCACGCAATTTTGTATTTATTTTTTCCACATTTTTTGTGTGAATTTTATTGTATGAAAACTGAATAAATGTTTTTAAATTAGTGACTAATGTCTGTCTGTGGTCCTCGGAACAACATCCATGCAGCGGGAAGCTTGATCGGGATTCCTGCGCCGTCTCTAAGCAACGGGAACATGACGCAAGCTCTCCGCCCCTCCTCCGGTTGAGGTCCGCTCAGAAACTAGTGGACCACGGTGACGGTCCTTGCTGATGAGGCTCCTGGGTTTATGCGATGGCAAGTTGGACTGGTGCTACTGGGAGACCCTTACAAGGTATAAACAATCCATTCGTAATTAATGTATAATGCTGGCAGTGTCCCATCGCAATCTACTGATAGAAAAGCAAGACTGCAGTGATGCTTGCACAAACAGCAGGCTGCGATAATGTACTTCAACATTGGCGTTGGTGCTTGAATTAATATTGAAAAGTTATCCAATTTGTTTAAGAATAGTTTTTTCGTTTAAATACAGCTGCGACGAACACCTGTAGACACCTTATGTGTGTAAAGGTGGCATAATTAAATATCTGTTTTATTAGGTTGTGCAGTGGCAGTGCTGATTATGGTGAATATGGATATTACTCATTCTGTTTTGTATACACTCGAATTCAAAACTCATCAACAGCCCAATGGCCATGTTTGTTATGTATATATGACTATATGATCCAGATAGGGGAGCCAGAATTCCTAAGATGCTCAGCCAGACCAGGTTTTGACATCTCACATAATCCCAAGCCACAAACTATATTTTACTGGTGTGCCAGCTAGAGTTTGAAACCAAGGGAATACTGAAGTCTCAGAAAATTTGTCATGAAATGTTGTTTTTGTTTTTTGATTTTTTCGTTTGTTTATCAAACTGTATTTAATCTTCTGGGTGTAGAATTTTGCTTAAATAGGGTACAGAGTTCTTGCTGACCCTTTTTTTTTTAAAGTACATGGCTTCAGGTTTTTGTTGTGTTTTTAAACCATGTATTAATATAACCATAACTCCTTATTTAGCATTAATGCTTGCACACCACATTTCTCTGCATTTCCAGTCTAAATCACCTTGTTGGTGTACACAGTCTTTCCAGAATCTCCAAAATTCTTTGTTGCTGTCCTCACACAGCGCAGTCTCAAGATCAATTTCTTTTAAAGAATAAGAAGTGGATCCACACACAGGCATTCATAAGCCAGCGGCTTTGCACAGTCAGAGGTCTATTTTACCTTGCAGAACAGCCAAGCCGATCATTAAACTGGCCACAAGGGCAGTGACTTCACTGCTAGTCTGCTGTGCCCATTATGGAATAACTGAGCACAAACCATTTTGTAAGAGGACGCAGAGCAGAAAGTCTGCATTTGCTTTCATGTTTACAGCAGGGAGTATAAATCTTTTAGTTCATGATCTTTTGTAGTAGTTTCTGTGGACATCCAGTTAGTTTTCAGTGAGTCTGAAAACTGAGACAAGGATTTGTATGTGGTCGCGGTGTTCTGCGGTGGAAATTATTTGTGCATTTAAGGATGTTTAGCAAAGAGTAGTCAGTTATTCTGCCACTTGGTAAGTAAGATACCTCTGCTCTGGTGATGATCACTTGAGGATAAGTTCAGATAATCTTTAATGGTACTTGATCTTGCAGGACACAAATACATAGGGATTCTAAATATCTCATTACCTACCACAAAGGCTTTCAAAACAAGCCACGGGTATTCATGATGACCAGAGAACTGGAAAAATGTGGAAGTACACATAACAGTTTAACTAATGGGTATGAAACTAAAGAAAATAAGTATTACGCATCCACTTTCATCATCGACTAAACATTTTAACTTGTCTTTTGTTGTTTAAGACTAGAAATCTCCAAAAGTAATTAAATTTCTATTAGCCTCAGGCTGGTTTTGGTTGTTTAGCCCTAATTAGCAATTTACAGCATTGTAATATGCTAAAGGAGTTCAAAACAGAATTCTTTAAAGGCAGGATAAGGGATTTCTGCATGACATCGCATCTGTTGATCAAGTAATAAAAAATTTATTTCCATAGGCCTTTTGAAACAGAGTTGTTGAAAGTGACAAAAAAGTGATCTGCATAGAGATGTTTACATTACAGTGTTCCATTAAGAATCGTCAGTATTAATGTTACTTCTGCTTTTCATACCAGCTATCGTGTCTTACTTCCTCTTGGCTTCCTCAGGTTGAGCTGAAGCAATAAACTCTGAGGACATGAGGTGGAAAATTACTAATTCATTTAGAGCGTCATGTTTGGTTGTTATGGAGACAGTTTGTTTCTGTTAAATGAAAACCCTGGAAGTGTCCCCACAGAGTGCTGAGTCTTTATTATTGGATATTTGAGATGCCAAGTGCTTGATCTAAATCAGTTTACAGTAATTATGAGAAGGTACACTAATATTTTGTTGTTGTTTTTATTTATTTTTTTAAGACATAATCTAATCATGCCCAAGCTGAGGTGTAGCCTTTCTGTCAGTTGCCGTATTCAGTTTGTCTTTTGTCTGCTGGAAATAGTTTCCAGGCAGTTTTGTCAGTTCTAAAATAAATGAGCAAAAATAAACTGAGGAATGCCTTTCCTGACAAGCAGGAAAAAAAAATGTAAAAAATCCTGCCATTCTAAAAATGCATGACTATAAGAGGCCACATCTGAAGTTCAGAAACCTTTACTGCTTCCTCTTCTTTCTTTTTTTTATTTATTCTTTTTTTTAAACACATTTTTGCTTCTTAGCAGGTTAATAATGGATGCGGCCTCAGCTCCACAGGTTGTAGTGGACAGACCAAATGGACTGGATGAAGCAAACTGTGTTGAAGATTCAGGTCTGCCTACAGATGATCATCTTATGACGCTAAAGGCCTTGGCAGAGAAATTAAGACTGGAGACCAGGAGGCCTTCTTACCTGGAATGGAAAGCCCGACTGGAGACAGAATGCTTCCGCAAGTCAGGAACTGGAAAATACTCTATCCAAGTGGAGCCTGATGCACAACTAGGCACACACAAAGAGGCTGCACCCAAGTCAGATGAGGTTCAGCGTCAGCTGCCGTCAGGTGTGCCGAAGAGGTTTGAGAACATCGATGAAGCTCTTACTTGGCTTAGAAGAGAACTGGTGAGACTCTCCCTACATTCTTTATACTTTTTTTTATATATCAGTTCTGGTTCCACCTTACACATACACACACACACAAAAAAAAATACAAAAGTTCACACTTCCTTTTCAATTGTAATGTATTATAATTGGATTAGATGCTATAAATATTTAGGAAATACCTCCAATTTTTATACAGATACACTATAGTCATATGGGTTTTTTTTTGTTTGTGTTGTGCATGTGTCCATAAACAAACAATTAGGTTACCAATGGTGTGATTAGGTACCACCAATGATTCAGTATCTGGTTTCATGTGGTTTTGCACATTCTTGTTTACAACATTGCTGTAGTTCATTGAGGTTTTAGAGCATTTGCTTTCCTGCAGCTCTCTGAACATCCAGATGTGCAGTATTTCTGCCGGGTTTGGGTCTGGGCTTTGTCTCCAGAATTCTTTGTTATACCAAGGACTTCATAGTTGACTCAGCGACAGCAAGATTCCAAGGTCCTGTAAAGATCATAACCCCCCCACCACTGTGCTGGAGTGTGAATGAGGTGCTTTTGATTAAACGCTGTGTTTGGTGATCACCAAACATGGCATGGGTATTAAGGCTGAACAACTCCTCTGTGGTCACATGTCTCCACGGGACATTGTTGCAGAATTTTCAGTTTTCCAAAACTCCGTCATTCTTCCATCGACTGCAAACAAACTGCACTCGTTTAGACCTCTTCTAATTATTTGGTCACAAACTTCAACACATGTTCAGTGAGGCCTGTAGGGTCTGAAAGGTAGCTCTTCTTTTTTTCTTTTTTTTCTTTTTTTAATTTCTCTGAGCATTGGTCTGACCTTGCATAAATTAATCGTTTGTAAACAGTTTATAACCTTTTCCAGGTTGATGTGCTGCGACAATTGATTCTCTAAGACCATTGTTCATCTTTTTTTTTCCCTTCTGCCTTGTTTAGATACAGATGAATGATCCAGGCCAACAAACTGCAAAAATGCAGACATTTATAGAGGCCTGCACACCTGCAGATAACCTGCAACTTAACCTCTTCAATCCTATGAAAGAACGAAAGGGGTATTCAATATTGCCCTGATATTTTTGTTTTCTTTTAGTATGCCACTTGAATAGAATTATCCGGCATCAAGACAAACAGAAATGTCACTTTTGTGTCATCTTGTTAAAAACGAAGCTGTTTCCAGTCTACGTTCTATGCTGATTCCATGCTGGTTTCTTGTCTTCCCTTTTGCAGACTGATATGCGCTTGCAAGACCAGCAGCTGGCGAGACAGCTCATGCGGCTCCGGAACGACATCAACCTGCTGAAGATCGAACAGACGTGCAATCTGCATCGTCGGATGCTTAATGACGTCACCTTCGGCCTTGAGGAAAAAGACGAGCTGTCTGACTTGCCGTGTGAGTGCCCAGTGACCCCCGGTCTCGGCCTCTCGGCCCCACTGAGACTCATCGGTGTTACCAAGATGAACATTAACTCTCGCCGTTTCTCACTCTGCTAGATGGTGCTTCAAAAGAAAAAAAAAAAAAAAGGAACCCTTCATGGGTAGAGTACTAAATCCTTTTCTAAGTGCCACAAGCCTTCCACAGCCTTATATGAGCTAGTGCTGACATTCTTTTGTATGTTTATGGATGATTAAACAGTTCAGAAGTCAGAAACGTTCATTTTATATTTGTAATGTGCAAGAAGGAATTTGACTTTAACACCTCTATATATAATGTTAAGCCAGTAATTATAAATGGTAGCTGCTGTAAATACAGCAACGTCTTTGCCTTAAAAAAAGACAAGTTTCAGAGATTCAGACCATTAGAACTTTGAAACAGAGGACATGCAGTTTTAAAGAAGTGAGTTATCAGTTATATCTTTACTGACAATAATTGTGAAGCAAATGCTGAATATTTACATGTATTTTACTTCATATAGACTTCTGTTTGAGTCTTTCAGTGGCAGTCATTGCAGAACCTGGATTTTAACTCTAGTCTCTTTGCTTTCAAAGAATAAAAGATGCCTTAATGGGGATTTAAATTGCATGCTTTGATGGAAGTGATTTAATCTTTATGATTGTCAGATACCACTATTTTAGAACTCATGATGCTCTCCAGTGCTTTAAAGACTGTCTTGTTTATTTAAAGTTCTTGTTGGAGCTTTGCTCTAATGGTAGCCATTGCTTGTTTAAAAGATACACATGGTTTCATTTTCTGGATAAGCACTGCAATTCATCTTGATTTCTGTGCATACCCCATGGCATGATTACGTGGCTCTTCTTATGGCCCTTGTAATTTTGGAATTGCAGTTATAATTGGAGGCTTTCAGGGGGGTTGTATTTGAAATATAAATATATGAAATTTGAGTGTAGTCTCAGGTTTGGGGCCCAGGATACCAGTCCTTGTGGTCCAGATGTTCTACACAGCAGAATCACTGTTTGTGATGGCTACTTCTCACTTCATTCCAGTGTTACATGATAAGCCTTTGCTATCAGTATAATACATATCTATATCTGCCTATATCTGTGTCCGATGAGAACTGAGGCGATAAAACAGCTACACGCACTCGCCTTTGTTGTACTAAGCTCATAATTAGCTGAGACATACATCAACACAATTGATCAAACATAATATAATTACTCTCAGGTTAATCACGTTATGTTTGTATATGAAATCCTTCACTAAAATAAGATAAGAGTCTTTCATAAGTACACTTTAACATATTAAAGTGTGCAGTGATGCATGCGCAGATCTGCTGGATGAGGAACAGTCAATAAAGGGTGCATTTAGGATACTTCTTCAGTACTGAAGGTGTATTCAAACTCTTTTATGTTACTGTGGACGTTTCTGAAGTTCAAAATTTACTAATGGTGTATTCCATTTACCTCAAAGTTCAAAACTTAGAACGGTGTCACACCTGAGATGAACCTGTTCCAGTTTTAAACAAGTGTAAACCATCTCACTTCTGGGTTGAAGCTCATTCAAGAAGTACGTTTTGTTGCAGTTCCTCGACTGACCACTAGGTGCTGGCTCCAAAACAGAGCAAATCCCCATTGACACCCCCACCACCACCACCACCACCACCACCAAAACCTGTTTAAACTGCCAACTTTGCAGCTCAATTAAACATATTTACAGACTGATACAAAAATTGATTTTGGTCTTTATAGTTAGATTTGACATCCATGACAACTGTACGGGAACTTGAAAATTCTGACTTCTGGCAACCGATGGAAACACACAGAACTCTGTTTCCATATTGTTGAAATTAAAGTAAAATCAAGAGGAGATGATGAACAGTTGACAACAACAATTAATTTTCCATCGTGGACAGTATATTTGAATTGACTTAGCCTACCACCACCTCAAACCTCACTACTGTTCCCAAACAAACAAAAACACTAACAAATTCAGGTTTCTATAAAACTGGTATCCATCTTCTTACTCTCCCCCACCACCATTATTTCTTTCAGCTTCAGGAAACTACATAAACACAGTGCCAAATCTCTGTTGTTTTGACTCTAAGTGGCTTCTGGAAACAGCCGCCATCATTGTGCATAGAAGCAGATCTGGGTATGTGTGAAAGTGGAACCAGAGGGCTTGTGAGTTTTTGGTAAGTGCACCCCATCTACTTATCCCTGTATCTCTCTCCATCCTGGAAAGACATGTCACTGATGATTTCTTTTCATGAGCTCCAGCCAGCTCTGTTTTGTGCTTCTGATGCTGAAAAACCACAGCTCATTTAGCGTGAAAGGGTTCCAAAAAGGGCCATCGCAGACATTTGTCTGATGAGTTGCTGGTAACCAAAGCGGTTTCACAAGTTTCATTTTCTTGGTAAATTGCTTGCCACTGCAATGAAACATTGTAAGCAAATTAAAAACTACGTTTGCATAAGAAAAGAATGGCTTGTGATTGTTTGGATTCGTCTGCTTAACAGCTGTCCCTTGCAGTGTTATTAATTTCATGCATAAGCCATCTCATTTGCAGGGTATTATCTAATTGACAGGCTTGAAATCCAACACTATAGCAGCAGCTAAAGCATGAAAACCAAATATTGTGTGCATGTTAAAAAATATTTTGAAATATGCTGGTTTTGGATGATTTGGATCCCATCTACAAAAGATATCCCAACAACCTTCAGGGAATTCTTCCATTCTGAATGGGACATTCCCTCACGTAATTTTTTTATTTTTTTATTTTTAAACTCAAGAGGAACGAATCCACCAGGAGTTGCCATCCCATCTCTGTAATGTAACACCATAGAGGCACTTCTCAACATGGCTGAGCTGCAAACTCGAGCATGAATAGCTGACAGAAACTGCACTGAGGTGAACCACAGAGCAAAGCTGGCAGGAATCCCAGACTGCATCTCACAAGCCTTTTGTATAAGAATGTCCATATACCTCACCCCAAAAACGTACTGTAAAGACGAGTTGCTTTAGTACCACGTCAACACAGAGGGACTCACACCAACCAGACAAAAGGAGTCAAAAACAGCTTTATATCTGATGGATTATTCTGTTTTTGGGATGCTGGCTTGATTTATGTCCAATTTCCCTTTCTGTCATTCAGAACACTTTGCAAAGCTGAAACCTGGCTTCACCCTTTGAGCAATTTATGTGAAATGTTTAACAAGAAATGACATTTTTACTGTTGAATGGGGTGGAAATAGGACCTTTATAGGACAGAGGAACACTTGGACCAGCTTCTGGATACATCTAAGCATGTCCAGGAGTGGAAAAAATAACTTTAACACCACAGTTTTCTTTGTGGAAAATTCATTTTTGCAAAGCTATTTCCTTAAAGAGATTTATTTTCCTCATACAGAATCAGGCTGTGTACTTACTGCATCTAATGGCCAAAAGTACATTATGTATTTGAAGCTATAGTGTTTAATTTGTTGACAGGTTAAGTGCCTAAAATTGGTCATATAAGGGGACCTTATGTGGGTGATACAAAGTGACAAAATAAGATGCAGAAAAAATACAGACTAGATAAACCAAAATACAATATTTCTATTTTTAACTTCCATCAGTCATTTCTTTTCAGACAAAACAATTTTATGAACTAGCCTATATAGAAGGGAGCACTTTAAACAGTCTGTTTGAAATGAATAATCCAATACCAAACAGTTTCTATGCTGTTTGAAACTAAAACTGCAAATTTAAAATCTATGATTTGGTTCTCTGCCATGATTAAAGTGACTTGTGTCTCTCGTAGCAGATGGCTGCACGATTTGGCAAAATCAGAGCAGTCATCAATGAAAACAGCAATAACATTTGACTGGATTTGGGCACAGTGGGCTTAATTATCAACAAGAAGCTGAGCGCACTAATGACGGGTTTTTTTGGGCCACTGAGGCTCACATGCTGGCTGCTGCACTGTTCCCTTGTCTCCAGTTCTCCCGTGTTGCTTAAGCCGAGCTTATCTTCAGCGCACAAAGAAACTTTTTATTTTTCAAGGAATTTTAATACTTTCATCCTGACGGGAAACTGTAAAGTTGCATGTGAGCTGCAGGAGCACATACTGCAGGGCAGGACAGTCAGGTAGAAACAGGTTTACAGACTGTGTCTGCTTGATACTCGAACACTGAAATAAGGTACAATGGAGATACCATGAAATGACATGACTGAAGAGGAATTAATACATTTAAATGAGTGTCAAACTCTTATTTTATCCTGGGCCACATAATCACCATAGTTACCAACAAAGGGCTGGTTATTCTTTATTTTCTGGACTCAGATGTAAAAATAAAATAAAATAATAATCATAATAATAATGAAATGAAATCATAAATTTCACAAAATTCTCTACTTTTATCATAAAATTGAGGCCTTTGTACTAAATCACAATTTTTTCTTGTATAATCACAAATAGAAATAAAAAATTAAAAGACTTTTCTTTTTGGTTAAAAAAAAAGCAAACTAATTTTTTGGAAGATTGAGACTATTAACAGCTAAGACGTTTTAATCATACATCAATATAATTTTTATATAAAACTGCAAAAAAAAATTGATTTCAACTTTTTTCCCTAAAGTTACAATTTTTATTAAAAAAAAAAGTGAAAAAGTAAAAAAAACAACAAAACAAACAAACTGTTGTAACCTTTTGTTGAAGCATCTTTTGCAAACGTTTACTAAATCATAAACCAGCTGCTCTCCACCTCAGCTATCCCTCTTTTTGATGCCAGTACCGAATTAAACTGGGAATCGCTTTGAGGTTTCCTCAGAAATGTTCCAGTCAGAAGTTTACAGTCTCCTTTGCAAACTCCGGTGGGCCTGACAAAATCAAGGGGTGGCCAGATTTGGCCTGCAGGCCCCCAGTTTGACACCCCTTGTTTGAATGGCTTTCATATTCCCTTTTGTAGGGGTTGCAACTGGAAATCATTTTCGACATACTGATTTAGCAAATGTTTTTATGTCCAGTGCCCTTCCTGACACATTGTATGCTTATACAATGTCATCAACAGACACTTTCTATGACATCCGTTGGAACAACCTCCAGAAATCAAAGCTGAAGCAAGTGGGAGCTAATTATTTGTACTGAAAAGGAAAAGAATTACGATAGGCTGTGAAAGTCATCACAGCAGCTTATTTACTTACTTTAAAAAAAAAAAAACAGCCTGTCTTCAAATATCTCCACTCTGCCTCCACATTCAGTTGGGCCACTTTTATTCACTTTGAGATATTTAACACAATCTCCTGTTATTCCAAGTCCTTTTTCCCTTTCGTTTCATACATTTTCTGAAAACTAAGACATCCATATTATGCGCCCAGCTGTCATTTTTCTTGACAAACATTTGTTTTTATGCATATATTAAATAGTATTTTTGCATTTTTTCATATTTCATTATTCCATCCACATTTTTAGTTTCCACCATACATTTAGCAGCTAAAACCTCCTGTATGTTAAAAGTGTAGTCCAACTATCTATTACATCTGCAATGTTATATTTGTGTGTCTGATATACATTAGGAGAATGTGAGCCAAAACAGTGCTGAAAGAACGAGCCAGAAAATGTGAAGGGCAAGCAACTTTTATCATAAAATCAATGTGATGAATGGGGATCCCCATCAGGAGGAGGTTGTACAAGAGGAGGTTGCTTGCTTTTCAGAGGGAGGTGGGGGATTAACTAATGAATTATGATCTTGGTCAGTCATGTGACAGATAAGAGGGTCTGAAAAATCAAAATGGTTTCCTGATGTTGGCCACATTTTTTGACCAATATAGCTGAATCTATCTTCCTGACTGGTGTCATCTTTTCAGTGAAATAAGCAACAATTTAGCTCAAGTAACGCCCACCTCATTATTCTATTCAGAGCATGCTCACGCAGGGTAATAGACTCACAGCAGGGGCTCGAGTCATTGTTGCCGAGTTAATTGGCAAAGTCTTCATAAAACAACAGGAGCTCTTATAATGGCTTAATCAGACTAAGTGATCTTTTTCAAGACTACTTCCCGCGTAATTCTCTGTTCAGGCTAAAATTGGATTAAAGATGAGAATTTACAGGAGGCCAATTAGGAGCCCTCCAAGCATTGTGAGAAAGATCGAGTTAAATTACACTCATGGCATCACGGCTGTTTACTTGCCTTCAGTAGCAACACATGGTCCGTGTATGTACCTGGATATCTCATTCTTTCATTGAAAATGGATATAACTCAAACCAGTGAGGTCATCTGAGACCAGTTGCTGTGGTCCAGTCAGAAAAACGCTTCCAAATCCCACAACAAACAGGAAACATGAAACTGTCCAGAAAATGGACAGTTTGCGCTTGGTTCGACTTTCAGATATATATATTTTTTTTTTAATTTACCACAGATTTTTTTTTTTTTTAAATCTTTAAGAAACTAGAGTAAAAGCCTGCAGAGTGGATTTGCAGAATGGAATGTGCTCAACCGGAGCACACTTGCCAATATTCCCGTCCCCGAGACTCTCTAACTAATCCCCAACATTCAGAGCGCATTCAGCAGCGTGCAGCATGATTGCTTTGATGAAACTCTGGAGTTCCACGGCAGCTTAGGCGCCATCCAGGCAAATGATCAGAAGATTGTGGGATTTCTAGAAGAAAATTATCACCTCTTGGGTGAATTTTGATGTAATAAAGTCAAATTAAATTAAGTCAATCTCACTTCAAACTGCTTGTTAATAGACGACAACACAGCAGATGGATGTGAGGGACTGTAAAATTGTTTTTCTGCAATATAATGAATCCGGCAATACCAACAATCAGTGTACATTATCTGTTATTTAATAACCAAGATCTGCTGAACAACTGTAGTTACAGTTCCTAATTATCTGCCTGTCAGACAGATGGCAGTAGTACTGCAGTGTAAAGGCACATTAACAAATGAGATATCACACAACATAAAATGACCTGCATGATAACAAAAAAAAAAAAAAAGAAAAATCTGAAATTCTGAATTTACATCAGCCATTCATCAAGTGGCTTTGTCAAACACTATCCCCACTCAGACTTACAGCACTTCCTTGGTCAGTTTGAATAAGACAAAAACATATAAATGAGTCAACAGATAAAACAAATGATAGTGTAAAACAAAGCAGTACACAAATATTACTGAAAAATAAAAAATATACATAGCACGTTAAACTCTCACAGCAACACAAAGTGAAATAAATGAAGAAAACCAAAGCTCTCCAGGTGGATGAAGCTGATTGATTTGTAGTAATGCAAAAACAAAAAAAAAAAAATAATAATTTCCAACCTCAGTGCTAGCCTATTAAAAACAGATGCACTGATTCTCTGGAGTCGTTGTTTACTGAGATTTTTGCTACATGACTTATAGCAGTGGCAGATGCTGCCAATAAATGAGTATAAAACCAAGGTAAAAATTTAAAAATAAATCAGAGACTATGAATCTGAAATGCAAAACAAGCCAACTATCTGCTTATTGACAACACAAGTCTGCATAAGTGCATTTGTTGACTCAATAGTAACAAGATGAGGTTTTCCTTGAGAGTGTGGGGACTATGAACGTCCTCTTGACAATTAGAGGAATACGCAATTAAGCAAATTTTAGGTCAGTGCTAAGGACCACCTTCATCTGATCCGTTTAACTCATGCCTGTTGCTTGTCTGAGGAGTAACCATCAGTGCATAGCCCCACCCCTGCTGCGCTCACAAAACGACCTCCCTTTTGTCCATGTGTCAAGGTGCCACTGCCTCCTGGTCCATGCTGCAGCCAAGAGCTTCGATGTCATTACTGATATCAGTGATCATTCGGTCCCATTCGTCACCCTCTCCGTCAGAGGTGTCCTGGCCCTCGTCTGAAGCTGCACTATCGCCACTTCCTCCCACTGCTCCGTTGCCGTTGGTGGTGGAATCGGAGGCCGAGCTGGCGGTGCGCTTGCAGCGCCCAAAACTGTCTGTTATTATGCCTCGGCCGTCCTTCACTCCAATGGTCTCGAGGAAGTTCTCAAAGTGCTGGCTGTCCTTCTCAGGAATGAAGGGTCGCAAGCCTGTATGGACAAGAGGATTTCTTAGAACTAATGCACATTTAACTACAAGCAAAAGTATGCATACAACTGGGAGGAGCTATATTCACTTTCAAATTGTACTAGAAAACCAAAAATAATAGAATAAAAATCTCCATTTCTAACTAAATTAGGGTGAACATACCAAGGAGGAGGAATTTCCTGCTGTCCCCATAGAGTTGCCGCAGATTAATGCAGAACTCATGAATGGACGAACCGTTCCGATATTCATGGAGCAGAGTAGCAAACTGCTGGATCTCCTGTGATGATAGCTTGGTCCGTAACTAAAGGGGGGAAAAATAAATAAAGACTGAAAACTAAAAACATGTCACAGAAAAGCTTCCAATAGCACTAAAATAATAATAATAAAGTCATACTGTGGTCATATAGTCCTGCAACAGCTCTGCAGCTGTGGTACTGAGCTCTCCTTCACTCGCCGTCTTCGTCTGAGGAGGTGCAGGGCTGGATGCAGATAGAGAGCTTCTTTCTGCATCCACAGTGACCTGGAAAGGGCTGAGAGCATGCACACTTCGTAAGCAACAATCAACACAAGTTTATTTGAATAGCGCATTTCATACACAAAGGCAATTCAAAGAGCTTTTACAAAGGCGTTAAAATGAAAGAAAAATGAAAGATTTAAATAAAACTAAATGAATAAACCAACCACAGAGACTCAGTGTACTTACAAAGGGCTGCCTTCTGTTTCGAAAGCCTCCTTGACATCCACTTTACTTGAAGAGTCATCTTTGAAAATGACGAAGTAAATGAAAACATTTAGAATATCTTATCTGATGCAAGTAGTGAAGGTTACACTATATTCAAATATTATAAATCATATTAAGACAAACTGATCAATATGTAATATTTGTGTTTGTGATATCATTCCCTATGTTTTCCCAACAAAGAATGTATTTTCTACTTACCACTATGCAAAGAAAGGTGTCTTGTAGGTGTGGTTGCTCCATCAAAAATGGCTCTGTCTAAGAAGTCAATGGTTGATTCTGTGTAAACAATCTGAAAGACCTGGCTGAGCAAAAGGCACAACTCCTCTGCTGCAGCCTAAAGGATGGAGAAAAAAAAAAGGTTTGTGGTTATCAGAGCATTTTAGTCTATCACAATCTGCAAAATTCTATTATTTTCTGGTTTGTCATTAGTGTTTATTCATTCTTCCTAGAATGTGCAAGTTTCACTAAATATACTTAAGCTTTTTGCTGATAAACTTATGTAGTGGATTCTTGTTTTATTTTGATAAAATAAAACTGTTTGTTGCTAGGGGCCAGCATTAATCTTTTATAAGTCCCCTCTACCTCCTCCAAACATGCTTGTGGTTAGCCTCACATGTAAAATATTACCTTATTATCAACTGCCAAGACAAGTAGACAGCAGACTTCCACAAGCACAGCTCCGCTCTCTGATGGGGCGCTCAGGGTCTGGGACTTATTGAGATCTGGACATGAGCTAGGACACGGAGAGCCTCCAGACTCCTGGGCTAAAATAAACAAACAAACAAACAAACAAAAAAAGCAAGGGAAATTACTTTTCACTTATTTGTTTACATATATTTTAATATATGAATCCCAGAATATATTTCATTTTGCTCAGTAGTATTATTTTAATTACCACAGCTTTATTCTAATTAGGCATTATTTTCTTGACAAAGCTGCATTTTTCAAATGGTGGCAAGAATCTAAACTAAAGGAATTTTGAAAACGCATAAAGTTCACTTTTTCTGATTCATAAATAGAGGAACTTGATTTTTTTTTAATGTCCTTGAATGTATATTTTCTCCTGATTCATTCACTCACCTTCTAGTAGTACATATGAAATCTAAAATCTTTTGAGTACAACAGATGTACTATTTACAACATGAGCTATAATTTTGTATCTTTTGATGCCTGAACCAGAAGTGCTAATTCCACTATTCACACTTCAATATATATATTAGGGGTGGAGCCAAACCTGAATACGGTATTCGGAAAAGCACAAATAACGTCTTTTTTATGAATACTTATTTCGAACAAATACTTAAAAAAAAAAAAGTGGAGTTTGATCAGGAGATTATTCTATTACGCTGCATTATTGACGTCTGCAGTCGGGTGCTCTCATGTTCGTTCAGTTTACGTAGCTGTTAGCTCGGTAATTTAGACAATAGGCTGTTGACAGAGTAACGTGAACGTTCGGTTAAAAAGTTTAAAACAATGCTTGTGTAGTTGTGTCGAATTGCATGCACTTGTGGGAGTTATATGGTACGTTTAAATTACTCTGTCTTTTGCAGACAGCAAGATGTAGGATGTAGGAAGTAGGATGTAGGCTATAAAGCTAGTTAACCTCAGCATAGCTTCCTGTCACTCATTAACTTAGCTGAAACTCCCCAAATGCAGGGTGGTGGAATTCATAATGTTCACAATGGTATTTTATTGTTGGTTTTATCATGGATAAGGTAATGGCTGTTATGTTAATTTATTTTCAGTGATGTTCCTTGTTAGATGTTCATTGCCGGATTTATGGAATAACATCAACCAATATTGCATATCCATAATTATTATAATGGATATAAACAAAGAATACTTACACTATAACATGAATTAGAAGTGTGACACGAAAAACTGTATTTTTACGGCTATTTTGAATTTTACTCGAATTCAAATACAAATATATATACCCCTCCCCAACAAATACAAATACAGATACAAATACCGGCTGCTTTGCACATCCCTAATCTGGGTGCTGTCGGATCTTTCTTCTCCACTTCTTCCTCTCTGTTTATTTCCTCCTTCCTGCAGGTGAGATCCACCCCTGCTGTACTTGGTCAACTCCCATGGGCGTGGATTTCTCCTCAGTGCTGTTGTATACACCTGCAGCTGACTCTTCCCTGATGACCTGCAAGATTTTTAAGCTGGTCTCAGACCACTATTCAGTGCCAGTCTGTTGACCTAACTAAGTGGCTTTTGCTAGGATTTTTGAGAGACCTCACTCTGGTGTTCATTTCCTCCTCGAGCATCCACCTGGAAAGCCCTCACTCTCAATCTGGTAGTTTACCATACCTGGATTCACCTACTTTCCTCCCCTCCATTGTGGATCTCTTCTGCCCCCTGGTTCCTTGGTTTGGCTCCTCAGCACCCAGACTCCAGTTGACTTTTCTCCCCCTCCAGGTCCTGGCGTCAGCACCAAACAAGACCCCACTCATCCCCTGAAACAACTCCCTAGACCCCGAATAAACCTTGTGGTTGTGATTTTCTGTCTAAGAGTTTTAGTTTTCAGCATTTGAGTGTTGTTTAAGCTCTGCATTATGACAACATTGTGAGTCTTGGTAATTATGAATCTCAAAGAACCACTTACACATATGGGGTCCCACTGGGATCATTGCTTAGGTCCCTCCTTTTCAACTCTTACTTGCTCATGCAACAGAGTTCCTGATCACAGTTATGCAAATGATATATAGATCTACCTAGAACTCTCACCAAGATTACAGTACCATCAGTGTGTTATTTCTGTACCTCAAGAAAGTAAATAACTGGATGAAACAAAACTTCTTTCAACTTAACAAAGAAAAGAAATAAATAATTGTTTTGGAAATAAAGAGAGGAGGCTAACAACATTAAAACAAACCATAGGACCTCCTCATCCAGGAGATGGAGCCAACTGTTACTTCTCAAACTTTCTCTGTTCGCAGTTGTTTAGTGCTACAACCCATGAGAGTGATTTTTTTCTGAGCAACAAAAGCAAATGGAATCATATGATTGTTTCCATTTTTACCCAGAACAATTTGAGAAGAACCAATGAAATCAACCACTCAACCAATATCCTTGAAAAATGTAACTGTGTGTAACACAGCTGCCTACTGCTAACATTAGACAGATATACATAATCATGTTCAGATTACTTCTTGAATAGCTTCCTTTATCGTTAGAGCAAGTTTACCAGAAGTCTCTTACCATTTGGAAATGAGATGAACCTCGTTCCCCACAGTCACTAAGAGATTGTTACACAAATTATATATTTTAATCTTTGTTCTTATGATGTTTTTGTTATTTTTTTATAATTTTTTGTTTCATCATTCTTTTCTTCTTAACACCTCAGGAAACTCAAAAGTGCTTTACAATGTGTACGAAATGTGATCTGTACAGATAAACTTGTCATAGCAGAAAGTTGTGTTTGTGTAGGTTGTGAAGCGATGTTAACATGTTCGGTATCTGAGCACCTGTCTTAACACATACGGCTTTTACGCGGGTGATTAAAGGTAATGTCTGTCTTTCCACATGACAGTCCAAGGACGCGGTTCAAAGCTGTACCGGGTTGCCGTTGAGCTCTTTGATGCCTCTTTTCTGACCTTTTCAAAGAGTGGATCCAGGAGAATACATGGAGTTATTGTAGCTTTGCTGCTTTCACAGAAGTGACCTGGTGATCACAAAAAAGAATGCTTCCATTAAGTCAGGGGTGTCAAAGTCTATTTCATCTTAGGCTACATCATCACTGGAAAAGGGGTCGCTTATTCTTTACTTTCTCAACCAACTATGTTGCCAGATTTCCTGCTAGTTCCTGAGCTCAGTCATAAAAAAATAAGTGAATTTGTGTGATGAAACCCAAATCCATTTTTCTTGCATAAATCACAAATTAAAAAAATTATGACTGCACTTAAATCAAGATTGTTCTTCATCTTAGATAAGTAAGCTTTAAAAGTGTAAAAAAAAAGACATAAAATTGAAAAATTTGAAAGATTCTTTTTCAACAACCAAGACTATTTAAAATTATATAATTATATTTTTACTTTTAAGGAATTAAAGAACTTTTGTCCTAAAATTGAAAATCATATTTTTTTCTTGCATAATAATGCAAATAAAAAAATACTTTTTTCATTTAAAAGATTTGTTGCAAAATGGTGAATTTCGGATCATCGCATTTTCCTCATTAGAGATTTTTTATAAAATCTCAAATTCCACAAAAATACTTTTTATCAGAATTTTTTCCTTTACTGAAATCACTTTTTTGAACTTTTCTTTTTGTGAAAAAAAAGGTTCTTTTTCCAACACGTATCACAAATGTCACAAAAATTGTGACTTTTTTTAAACACAAAATCAAAATATTTTGTTGAAAAATATGAACTTTTTGCATCATTTTGACATAACATGACAAGTCATAAAATATTGAAAAATTTTGTTCAATTTCAAATTTTTATCCTAAGATCACAAATGTTTGTAAATAAAAACAATGTGCCTCTTTCCAAGGTTTGTTAAATCATGACTTTTTCACATAAACCAACTCCCCTCCATCTCAGTTATTCCACTTTTTGATGTCAGTACTGAATCAAATGGCCAGTCACATTGAAATCTTGTGTTTGCACACTCTCGCAGGCCAGATAAAATGAAGTGGTGTGCCAGATTTGCCCCGTGGGCCTTGAGTTTGACACCCCTGCTTTAAGTGATTTACCTGTTTTCCAAGCATCTCTGCCCCAGAACAGTTGCATTGTGCCTTTTAATCCCCCCCTCTTCCACCAAATGCCATCACACGCCTCTGTCTCTGTATTTGAAGGCCGGGCTGGTGTTGTTTACAACCACATGAACACGGTAAACCTGGTGTGACAGCAGTTTTGCTGCCGAGCTGCTGTGATGGAGAGAATATGCTCACAGTTTGGGTTGCTCGGGGGGAAAGCGGTTCCCTCCAAAGTGTGTTATCATGTCGCCCCGAGTGGAACTGGAGGGAGGGAGGGAGGCAGGGATTGTAGGTGAGCTAAATTCATGAGTTCAAGGCAGCTGGACGTGACTGAACAGGTAGGGGGGAGGGAGTGGGGGGTGCTGGGGGGAGGGAGTGGGTTGCTGGGGAGGAGTTGGGGATGCAGGCAGAGCACGGGCAGCCTGGATGCGGCGAGTAAATGGGCTTCGGCGGGCTGACAGTCACTCCACACACGTGTTTGACTCAAAGAGGAGGCGACAGAGCTGGGCTTATTGAAAAAGACAGGGAGAGCACTGCAATCAGCTCTTCCCTCCTGTGTGTGTGGGGGGAGGGAAGGGATGCTGCAAAATTACATGAATTAAATGGAGAGTACAGCCAGCATGTTCTGACGCGTAATGGCTGCTATATTATTCAAATTCTCCCTGGTTAAATCTAAATACATGAGCTTAAAAAGCTCTACTCTTTGTCAGTGAGCTGCATTATAAAGATAAACATAAAAATGATCAATAATTCAGAACGAGCGGAGCAAAAGTCTCATAATTAAAAGAAACAAGAGTTTCATCTTTGCATTTCCTTTTTGTCTTTTAGAAGATGATTGCTGCTGATCGGATTTCATTCTGGGAGGTTATGTCCCGAAAAGATTACACTAAAAATGTCTTTTTCCCTCTGGATCTTGTGCATAAGAAGGTGTAGTTTAAAAGATTAAATAAATTTCTATAAAATGCATATTTAATGTTGCAGTTGCAGTAGTGAAAGTCAAGGTTGTTGTTGTTGTTTTTTTTGTCTATAGACCACATGTGTTAAACTCAAGGCCTGTGGGCCAAATCTGGCCACTTCATTTTTTAGAGCATGCAAAGACAAAATTTCAGTGCAACTGCCTGTTTGAGATGGTACTGATACTGAAAAAGTGGAATAACTGAGGTGGAGAGCAGCTGGTTTATGCCAAAAAGTCATGATTTAGCAAATGCTTGTGAAAGATTTTACAACAAAAGGTTTCTAATTCTTGTGAGAGCCTGAGTGAATTTTAAAATAAGATTAGTGATTTTCGGGTAAATTTTGAAATTGTACAAAATTTGAAGTTGTAGAGTTAATTTGAGTCAATTTTGTGATATTTCTGACTTTACGATATAAGGTTTTGGTTGTTAGAAAGAAAAGATTTTACAACAAAATTTGTTGTTTTATATAAAAAAAGTCAACATTTTTTTAAATTGTGATTTTCCAAGAAAAAAAAAAAGATTTTAGTAGAAAAGTCAATTTTTTTGATAAAAAGGTTATAATTTGGATGTATCAAAAAATTTGAGATTTTATGATGTGGTTTTGCAAAATTTGTCATTTATAACAGTCTTTTTCTTTGTTAGATGAAAAAGCATTCATTTTTTTAAATGTTCAATTATACAAGAAAAGATTACAACTTTCAATTTTATGATATTACTTATGAATTTAGTGAAACTTTAGTTTTTACAACAAAATTCTTTTATTTATTTCGCTAAATTATTGTTTTTTTTAAATTTTACATCCGAGTCCAGGATCTAGCAAGAAATCTGTCAACATTACTGGCCGAGAAAGTAAAGAGTAACCGGCCCTTTAACAGTAACCATGGTGATGATGTGGTCCAGGATGAAATAGCGTTTGACACCGCTGTTATAGATGATAAAATCATGAGTTTGATCTTTCATGACTCATACATGCTAACTTTATTCTTGTCTGCTTTCCTAATTACTACCTTTAGAAGTCTTGTGACTGTTAAACTGTTTCCTAACCCCTTTATTTTATTTATTGTTATCTATTTATTTATTGTTGTTCAATCCCTTATAACCTGCATGATTTCCCCTGGCTTACTGCTAGCATTCATGTACGTCTCTCATCACTCTTTTGTGGTAAAGAAAATTAAATCTTTTCTTTTCTTCTTTCTTTTTTTCTTTTATAGATAGGAGAAAAGGAGACACATCTGATAAACTGCCTAATCAATTTCAGCACAGCCCATAGGAGAAATTTAATAATTTAGGTGCTAAATGCGACTGTAGCGCAGATGCAGTCTGTTTTTTTTTTTCCCTTCATTATTACAGCAACAAGCCACGAGCCAGGTGTTCATGTTGGCAGCGAACAGGAGTCCTCATCGTCAGAGCCAACAATTACCAGCAGCTCCACTTAACTTCAAAGTCCTCTTCGTATCATTAAAAACAGGTACTGCAACCTGTTTCTAAGAAACGTCTGAGATACCAGCAGGGGGTGAACTTTATTCTGGAAATGCAGATAAAACACCAACCACAATTAGAACTAGTGGTTAATTAGTAGAACAGTAAATAACAATATATTGTATTATTTTTAAATGATAAAACTAATGTGATTGTTGTTGATCTTAGTATCTATTTGTATTTGCCAAAAAGACAAAAGTGTGATCAAGACTAAGTACCCCCTTGCTTCCACAACATATAGATGCACTTTTAGCATCACTTAAAACATATTTATGGTGGAAGTGTGGCTACGACACAAATGCAGGAGATGATGGAAGCAAGAGCGATCAATAAAGTCCTTTATTTAACATGAGTGCTGCATGGGCAGGAAATCAAAGAAGAAAAGACAAAATATGGAGCCAGCAAAAGATCAAAGCTGTAAAGGTAAGAACATGGCCATGGCAGGGTGGCAAAACAGACAGACTGGCATTACAAAAAGAGGAAAAAAAAAGAAAATATGGATAATGGCAGGGGCTGATGGGACGCAGGTGTGACTGAACCAAAAACAAAAACAAACAGACTTTCAACTTAAAAAGAAGCAGAGTGAAACTTGATTTATTCTTCTCCACACATACGCCGTCGCTGGCATTGCACTTCTGGGTTATTGTTTACGTCTTTCTGTGAGTCCACCACCAACCACAAGGTGGCAGTGTAGGCTTCTTTTCTGCAACAGTGTAGCCATCTACGTCCTGTATGTAACTCAGACAGCAATGAAGCAAATAAAATTTATTTTAGTTGGTATTGGAGCTGATAAATGTTGAACAACAGTCATTTTTACAAACATCAATGTGCAGTAAACTATTGTTCTACCCGACTTGAAAATGATTAATGAGAAATAGTGGTTGGAAATTCAAAGAAACAATGCTTAGTTACTGTGATGGACTGGCGACCTGTCCAGGGTCTAATATATGTATTATATACTAGTGATGGGAAGTCCGGCTCTTTTCAAAGATTCGACTCTTTAGGCTCGGCTTCCTTAAAAGAACCGGCTCTTACGGCTCCCAAATGGCTCTTCATTTAGTATCATTTAGCTCCTTCTATTTTAGCCTAATTTACCAATTATGAATGTTTTTTTTGTGTTGGTAAGCAATTATTACCAACAGAGAGCTT